>JANJXV010000181.1:1913423-1951709 GCA_024803745.1 Megascapheus bottae | reverse complement strand
GTTTAGGGTTAGGGTTAGCGTTAGTGTAAGGGTAAGGGTTAGGGTTAGGGTTAAGCTTAAGGTTAGTGTAAGGGTTAGTGTTGGGGTTAGGGTTAGGTTTAGTGTAAGTGTTAGGGTTAGGTTTAGGGTAAGGGTAAGTTTTAGGGTTAGGGTTAGGTTTAGGGTAAGGGTAAGGGTTAGGGTTAGGTTTAGGGTTAGGTTTAGGGTTAGGGTACGGGTAAGGTTTAGGGTTAGGGTTAGGGTAAGGAGTAGGGTTAGGGTTAGGGTTAGGGTAAGGGATAGGGTAAGTTTAAGAGTTAGGTTTAGGGTTCGAATACGGGTAAGGTTAGGGTTAGGGTTAGGGTAAGGTGTTAGGGTTAGGGTTAGGGTTAGGTTTAGGGTTAGGGTTACGGTAAGGGTAAATGTTAGGGTTAGGGTTAGGGTTAGTGTTAGGTTTAGGGTTAGGGTTAGGGTAAGTGCAATTATTAGGGTTAGGATCAGGGTTAAGGTTACGGTTAGGGTTAGGGTTAGGGTTAGGTTTAGGGCTAGGGTTAGGGTAAGGGTAAGGGTTAGGGTTAGGGTTAGGGTTAGGGTTAAGATTAGGGTTAGGGTTAGGGTTAGGGTTAGGGTAAGGGTTAGGTTTAGGGTAACAGTTAGGGTTAGGGTTAGAGTTAGGTTTAGTGTTAGAGTTAGGTTTAGGGTTAGTGTAAGGGTAAGTGTTAGGGTTAGGGTTAGGGTTAGGTTAAGGGTTAGAGGTGAGGGTGAGGGTTAGTGTTAGGACAAGGGTTAGGGTTAGGGTTAGGGTAAGGTTTAGGGTTAGAGTTTTGGTTAGGGTTAGTGTTAGGGTTAGGGTTAGGGTTACGGTTAGGGTAAGGGTTAGGGTTAGGGTTAGGGTTAGGGTTAGGGTAACAGTAAGGGTTAGGTTAGCATTAGGGTTAGGGTTAGCTTTAGGGTTAGGGTTAGGGTAAGGGTAAGGGTTAGGATTAGGGTCAGGGTTCGCGTAAGATTTAGGGTTTGGGTTAGGGTAAGGGTAAGGGTTGGGGTTAGGGTTAGGTTTAGGTTTAGGGTTAGGTTTACAGTTAGGGTAAGGGTAAGGGTTAGGGAAAGGGTAAGGGTTAGGGTTAGGGTTAGTGTTAGGGTAAGGATTAGGGTTAGGGTTAGGGTTAGGGTTAGGGTAAGGGTAAGGGTAAGGGTTAGGGTTTAGGTTAGGGTTAGGGTTAGTTTTAGGATTAGGGTTATGGTTAGGGTAAGGGTAAGGGTTAGGGTTACGATTAGGGTTAGGGTTAGGGTAAGGGTTAGCGTTAGGGTTAGGGTTAGGGTTAAGGTTAGATTTAGGGTTAGTTTTAGGGTTAGGGTTAGAGTAAGGGGAAGACTTAGGGTTAGGATTAGGATTAGGGTTAGGGTAAGGGTTAGCGTTAAGGTTAGGGTTAGAGTTAGGGTAAGGGTAAGTTTTAGGGTTAGGGTTAGCGTTACGGTTAGGGTAAAAGTTATTGGTAGATTTAGCGTTGGGGTTAAGGTTAGGGTTAGTGTTAGGGTAAGGCTAAGGGTTAGGGTTAGGATAAGTGTTAGGGTTAGGATTAGGGTTAGGGTTAGGGTAAGGGTAAGGGTTAGGTTTAGGGTTAGGGTTTGGTGTTAGGTTAGGGTTAGGGTTAGGGTTAGGGTTAGGGTTAGGGTTAGGGTCAGGGTTCACGTTAGGGTTAGGGTTAGATTTAAGGTTAGGGTTAGGGTAAGGGTAAGGGTTAGGGTTAGGGTCAGGGTTCGCGTTAGGGTTAGGGTTAGGGTTAGGGTTAGGTTTACGATTAGGGTAAGGGTAAGGGTTAGGTTTAGGGTTAGGGAAAGGGTAAGGGTTAGGGTTAGGGTTAGGGTTAGTGTTAGGGTAAGGATTAGGGTTAGGGTTAGGGCTAGGGAAAGTGTTAGGGTTAGGGTTAGGGTTAGTATTAAGGTTAGGGTTAGGGTAAGGGTAAGGTTAGGGTTAGGGTTAGGGTTATGTTTAGGGTTAGGGCTTATGGTTAGGGTTAATGTCAGAGTTAGGGTTAGAGTAAGGATAAGAGTTAGGGTTAGGGATAGGGTTAGGGTTCGGATTAGGTTTAGGGTTAGTGTTAGATTAAGGGTTAGGGTTATGGTTAGTGTTATGGTTAAGGTTAGGGTTAGGTAAGGGTAAGGGTTAGGGTTAGGGTTAGGGTTAGGTTTAGGGTTAGGGTTATGGGTAGGGTTAGGGTAAAGATACGGGTTAGGGTTAAGATTAGGGTTAGGGTTAGAGTTAGGGTTAAGGTTAGGGTTAGGGTTAGGGTTAGTGTTAGGATAAGGCTAAAGGTTAGGGTTAGGGTTAGGGTTAGGGTTCGGGGTAAGGGTTAGGGTTAGGTTTAGAGTTAAGTTTATGGTTAGGATTAGGGTAAGGGTAATGGTTAGGGTTAGGGTTAGGGTTAGTTTTACGTTTAGGGTTAGGTTTAGGGTAAGGGTAAGGGTTAGGGATAGGGTTAGAGTTAGGGTTAGGGTTAGGGTTACAGTTAGGGTTAGGTTTAGGGTTAGGGTTAGGGTAAGGGTAAGGGTTAGGGTTAGGTTTAGGGTTAGGGTTAGGGTTAAGTTTAGGGTTAGGGTTAGGGTTAGGTTAATGGTTAGGGTGCGGGTTAGGGTAAAGGTTAGGGTTAGGGTTAGGGTTAGAATTAGGGTTCAGTTTAAGGTAACGTTAAGGTGTAGGGTTAGTGTTAGGGTTAATGTTAGGGTTAGGGTTAGCGTTACGGTAAGGGTAAGTGTTAGGTTTAGGGTTAAGGTAAGGGTAAAGGTTAAGGTTAGTGTTAGGGCTATGGTTAGGGTAACGGTTAGGGTTAGGTTTAGTGTAAGGGTAAGGGTTAGGGTTAGGGTTAGGGTTACGGGTTAGGGTTAGGGTTAGGGTTAGGGTTAGCGTTAGGTTTAGGGTTCGGGTAAAGGTAAGGGTTAGGGTTTGGGTTAGGGTTAGTGTTAGGTTTAGGGTTTAGGTTAGGGTAAGTGTAAGGGTTAGGGATAGGGTTAGGGTTAGGGCTAAGGTTAGGGTTAGTGTTAGGGTTAGTGTTATTGTTAGGATAAGGGTTAGGGTTAGGGTTACGGTTAGGGTTGGGATAAGGGTTAGGTTTAGGATAAGGGTTCGGGTTAGGAAAAGGGTAAGGGTTAGGGTCAGGATTAGGGTTAGGTTTAGCTTTACTGTTAGGGTAAGGGTAAGGGTTAGGGTTAGGGTTAGGGTTAGGGTAAGGGTTAGGGTTAGGGTTAGGTTTAGCGTTAGGGTTAAGGTTAGGTTTAGGGTTAGGGTTAGGGTAAGGTTTAGGTTAGGGTAAGGGTTAGGGTTAGGGTTCGGTTTAGGTTTAGATTTAGGTTAGGGTAAGGGTTATGTTTAGGGTTAGGGTTAGGATACGGGTTAGGGTTAGGGGTTAGGGTTAGGGTTAGGGTAAGGGTATGTGTTAGGGTTAGTGTTAGGGTAAGGTTTAGGGTTAGTGTTAGGGTTATGGTTAAGGTAAGGGTAAGGGTTATGGTTAGGGTTAGGATTAGGATTAGGTTTAGGGTTAGGGTAAGGGTAAGGTTTAGGGTTAGGGTTAGGGTTAGGGTAAGGGTAAGGGTTTGGGTTAGGGTAGGGGTTAAGGTTAGGGTTACGGTTAGGTATTAGGGTTAGGGTTAGGTTTAGGGTGAGTGTTAGGGGTTAGGTTTAGTGTTAGGGTTAGTGTAAGGGTTAGGGTAGGGGTTAGGGTTAGTGTTAGGTTTAGGTTAGGGTTAGGGTTAGGGTTAGGGTTAGCGTAAGGTTTAGGGTTAGTGTTAGGGTTAGGATAAAGTTAGGGTTAGGGTTAGGGTTAGGTTTAGAGTTAGGGTAAGGGTAAGATTTAGGGTTAGGGTTAGGGTTAGGGTTAGGGTTAGGTTTAGGTTTACGGTTAGGGTAAGGGTAAGGGTTAGGGTTAGGGGTTAGGGTTAGTGTTAGGGTTAGAATAAGGGTTAGGTTTAGGGTTACGGTTAGGGTTGGGATAAGGATTCGGTTTAGGATTAGGGTAAGGGTTAGGAAAAGGGTAAGGGTTAGGGTCAGGGTTAGGGTTAGGTTTAGGTTTACAGTTAGGGTAAGGGTAAGGGTTATGGTTAGGGTTAGGGTTAGGGAAAGTGTAAGGGATAGGGTTACGGTTAGGGTTAGTATTAAGGTTATGGTTAGGGTAAGGGTAAGCGTTAGGTTTAGGGTTATGTTATGGTTAGGGTTAGGGGTTATGGTTAGGGTAAGGTTTAGGGTTAGGGTTAGGGTAAGGATAAGAGTTAGGATTAGGGATAGGGTTAGGGATCGGATTAGGATTAGGGTTAGAGTTAGGTTAAGGGTTAGGGTTAGGGTTAAGCTTAAGTTTAGGGTTAGGGTTAGGGTAAGGGTAAGGGTTAGGGTTATGGTGGGGGTTAAGGTTAGGGTAAGTGTTAGGTTAGGTTTTGGGTTAGGGTTAGGGTTAGGGTTAGGGTAAGGATAAGGGTTAGGGCTAAGGTAAGGTTAGGTTTAGTGTTAAGGTTAGGGTTAAGGTTAGGGTTATGGTGAGGGTAAGGGTAAAGGTAAGGTTTAGGGTTAGGTTTAGGGTTAGGGATAGGGTAAGGGTAAGGGTAAGGGATAGGGTTAGGGTTAGGTTTAGGGTTAGGGTTAGGGTTAGGGTAAGGGTAAGGTTTAGGGTTAAGTTTAGAGTTATGTTTAGGATTATGGTTAGGGTTAGGGTAAGGGTTAGGGTTAGGTTTTGGGTTAGGTTTAGGGTTAGGGTTAGGGTAAGGGTAAGGGTTAGGGTTAGGTTTAGGGTTGGGTTTAATGATAGGGTTAGGGTTAGGGTGAGGGTAAGGGTAAGGGTTAGGGTTAGGTTTAGGGTTAGGGTTAGGGTTAGGGTAAGGGTTAGGGTTAGGGTTAGGCTTAGGGTTAGGGTTAGTGTTAGGTTTAGGGTTAGTGTTAGGATAAGGGCATTTGTTAGGGTTAGAGTTTGGGTTAAGTTTAGAGTTCGGGCTAGGGTTAGGGTTAGTTTAGTGTTAGGGTTACGGTAAGGGTAAGGGTTAGGGTTACGGTTAGGGTTAAGGTTAAGGTTACGGTTAGGTTTAGGGTTAGGGTTAGGGTAAGGGTTAGGGTTAGGGTAAGTGTTAAGGTTAGGGTTAGGGTTAGGGATAGGGAAAGGGTTAGAGTAAGGGTTAGGTTTAGGTTTAGGGTTAGGGTTAGCGTTAGGGTAACAGTAAGGGTTAGGGGTAAAGGTAGGGTTAGGGTTAGTTTTAGGATTAGGGTTAGGGTTATGGAAAGGGTAAGGGTTAGGTTTAGCATTAATGTTAGGGTTAGGGTAAGGGTTAGGGTTAGGGTTAGGGTTAAGGTTAGAGTTAGGTTTAGTTTTAGGGTTAGGGTTAGGGTTAGTGTAAGGGTAAGAGTTAGTGTTAGGATTAGGGTTAGGGTTAGGGTAAGGGTTAGGGTTCGGGTTAGGGTAAGGGAAAGTGTTAGGGTTAGGGTTATGGTTAGGATAAGGGTAAGGGTTAGGTTTAGGGTTAGGGTTAGGGGTTAAGGTTAGTGTTAGGGTAAGGTTTAGGGTTAGGGTAAAGGTAAGGGTTAGCGTTAGTGTTAGGTTTAGGGTTAGGGTTAGAGTAAGGGTAATGGTTAGGGATAGGGTTAGGGTTAGGGTTAAGGTTAGGGTTAGGGTTAGGGTTAGGTTTAGGATTAGGGTTAGGGCAAGGGTAAGGTATAGGGTTAGGATTAGTGTTAGCGTTAGGGTTAAGGTTAGGGTTATGGTTAGTGTTAGTGTAAGGGTTAGGGACACGGTTAGCGTTAGGGTTAGGGTTAGGTTTTGGGTTAGGGTTAGAGTTAGGCTTAGGGTAAGGGTAGGGTTAGGGTTAGGGTTAGGTTAAGGATTAGGGTTAGGGTTTAGGGTTAGGGTTAGGTTTAGGGTAAGGGTTAGGCTTAGGGTAAGGGCAAGTGTTAGGGTAGGGTTAGAGTTAGAGTTATGGTTAGGGTTAGGTAAGGGTTAGGGTTAGGGTTAGGGTTAGGTTTACGGTTGGGTTTAAGGTTAGGGTTACGGTTAGGTTAAGGTAAGGCTTTGGGTTAGGGTTAGGACTAGCGATAGTGTAAGGGTAAGGGTTAGGTTAGGGTTAGGGTTAAAGTAAGGGTTAGGGTTAGGGTTAGAGTATGGGTAAGGTTCAGGGTTAGGGTTAATGTTAGGGTTAGGTTCAGGGTAAGGGTTAGGGTTAGGGTTAGGGTTAGAATTAGGGTTAGGTTTAGTGTAAGGGTTAGGGTTAGGGTGAGGTTTAGGTTTAGGGTTAGGGTAAGAGTAAGTGTTAGGGCTAGGGTTGGGTTTAGGGTTGCGGTTGAGGTTAGGGTTAGGGTTAAGTTGAGGATAACGGTAACGGTTAGGGTTAGGGTTAGGGTTAGGGTAAGGGTTACGGTTATCGATAGGCTTAGGGTTACACTTAGGTTTAGGGTTAGAGTTAGGGTAAGGGTTAGCGTTAGGGTAAGGGTATGTGTTAGGGTTAGTGTTAGTGTTAGGGTTAGGGTTAGGGTAAGAGTTAGGGTTAGGGTAAGGGTTAGGGTTAGGGTTAGGGTTAGGTTTAGGGTTAGGGTTAGGGTAAGGGTAAGGGTAAGGGTTAGGGTTAGGGCTAGGGTTAGTGTTAGGTTTAGGATTAGGGTTAGGGTAAGGGCAATTGTTAGGGTTAGGGTTAAGGTTAGGGTTAGGGTTAGGTTTAGGTTTAGGGTTAGGTTTGGGGTAACGGTAAGAGTTAGGGTTAGGGTTAAGGTTAGGGTAAGGGTTAGATTTAGGGTTAGGGTAAGGGTTAGGGTTAAGGTTAGAGTTAGGTTTAGGGTAAGGGTAAGGGTAAGGGTTAGGGTTAGGTTTAGGGGTTAGGGTAAGGGTTAGGGTTAGGGTAAAGGTTAGTGTTAGGTTTAGGGTTAGGGTAAAGTTTAGGGTTAGGTTTAGGGTTAGTGTAAGTGTTAGTGTTAGGGTTAGGGTTGGGGTTTGGGTTAGGGTAAGGGTTAGGGTAAAGGTTAGGTTTAGGGTTAGGTTTAGGTTTAGGGTTAGCGTTGGGGTAACGGTAAAAGTTAGGGTAAAGGTTAGATTTAGGGTTAGGGTTAGGGTTAGAGTTAGGTTTAGGGTTAGGGTAATGGTAAGGGTTAGGGTTAGGGTTTGGCGTTAGGGTTAGGGTTAGGGTTAGGGTTAGGGTAAAGTTTAGGGTTAGGGTTAGGGTTACGGTAAAGGTTAGGGTTAGGTTTAGGGTTACGGTAAGTGTTAGTGTTAGGGTTAGTGTTAGGGTTTGGGTTAGGGTTAGGGTAAGGGTTAGGGTTAGGGTTAGGGTAAGAGTAAGGATTAACATTAGGGTTAGGGTTAGTGTTAGGGTAAGGGTAAAGGTTAGGGTTAAGGTTAGGGTAAGTGTTAGTTTTAGGATTAGGGTTAGGGTTAGGGTAAGGGTAAGGGTTAGGTTTAGGATTAGGGTTAGGGTAAGGGTAAGGGTTAGGTTTAGGATTAGTGTTAGGGTTAGGGTAAGGGTTACGGTTAGGTTTAGGGTTAAGATTAGGGTTAGGGTTAGTTTTAGGGTTAGGGTTAGGGTTAGCGTTAGAGTTAGTGGTTAGGGTTAGGGTTATTGTTAGGTTCAGAGTTAAGTTTAGGGTTAGGGTTAGGTTTAGGTTTAGGGTAAGGGTTAGGGTTAGGGTTATGGTTAGCATTAAGGTTAGGGTTACGGCAAGGTTAAGGGTTAGGTTTACGGTTAGGGTTACGGTTAGGGTTAGGGGTTATGGTTTGGGTTAGGTTTAGGGTTAGGGTTAGGGTAAGGGTAAGTTTAAGGTTAGTGTTAGTCTTGGGTATAGGGTTAGGGTTAGGATTAGGATAAGGGTAAGGGTTAGGGTTAGGATTAGAGTTAGGGTTAGGGTAAGGGTTAGGGTTAGAGTTAGGGTTAGGGATAGGGTTAGGGTAAGGGTAAGGGTTACGTTTAGGGTTAGGGTAAGCGTTAGGGTTAGATTAGGTTTAGGGTTAGGTTTAGGGTTACAGTTAGGTTTAGGGTTAGGGTTAGGGTAAGGGTATGTGTTAGGGTTAATGTTAGGTTTAGGGTTAGGTTTAGGGTTAGCGTTACGGTAAGGGCAAGGGTTAGGGTTAGGGTTAGGATTAAGGTAAGGGTTAGGGTTAGGGTTAGGGTTAAGGTTAGGGTTAGGTTTAGGGTAAGGGTTGGGGTTAGGTTTAGGGTAAGGGTAAGGTTTAGGGTTCGGGTTAGGGTTAGGGTTAGGGTTAGGGTAAGGGTAAGTGTTTCGGTTAGGGTTACCGTTAGGTTTAGGGTTAGGGTAAGGGTAAGGGTTAGGGTCAGGGTTAAAGTTAAGGTTAAGGTTAGGATTAGGGTTAGTGTTAGGGTGAGGGTAAGGGTAAGGGTTAGGGTTAGGGTTAGGGTTAGGGTAAGGGTTAGTGTTAGGGTTAGGCTTAGGGTCACGGTTAGGTTTAGGGTTACGGTTAGGGTTAGGGTTACGGTTAGGGTAAGGGTATGTGTTAGGGTTAGTGTTAGTGTTAGGGTTAGGGTTAGGGTTAGGGTCAAGGTAAGGGTAAGGTTTACGGTTAGGGTTAGGTTTAGGGTAAGGGATAGGGTTAGGTTTAGGGTAAGTGTAAGGTTTAGGTTTAGGTTTAGGGTTAGGGTAAGGGTAAGGGTTAGGCTTAGGGTTAGATTTAGGGTTAGGGTAAGGGTAAGGGTTAGGGTTAGGTTTAGGTTTAGGGTTAGGGTTAAGGTTAGGGTAGGGGTTACGGTAAGGGGAAGTGTTAGGGTTAGGGTTAGAATAAGGGTAAGGGTTAGGGTTAGGTTAGGGGTTAGGGTTAGGGTTAGGTTTAGGGTTAGGGTTAGGGTAAGGGTAAGGGTTAGTGTTAGGGCTAGGGTTAGTGTTAGTTTTAGGATTAGGGTTAGGGTAAGGGCAATTGTTAGGGTTAGGGTTAAGGTTAGGGTTAGGGTTAGGGTAAGGGTAAGTGTTTCGGTTAGGGTTACGGTTAGGTTTAGGGTTAGGGTAAGGGTAAGGGTTAGGGTTAGGGTTAAAGTTAAGGTTAAGGTTAGGATTAGGGTTAGGGTTAGGGTGAGGGTAAGGGTAAGGGTTAGGGTTAGGGTTAGGGCTGGGTAAGGGTTAGTGTTAGGGTTAGGCTTAGGGTCACGGTTAGGTTTAGGGTTACGGTTAGGGTTAGGGTTACGGTTAGGGTAAGGGTATGTGTTAGGGTTAGTGTTAGTGTTAGGGTTAGGGTTAGAGTTAGGGTCAAGGTAAGGGTAAGGTTTACGGTTAGGGTTAGGTTTAGGGTAAGGGATAGGGTTAGGTTTAGGTTAAGTGTAAGGTTTAGGTTTAGGTTTAGGGTTAGGGTAAGGGTAAGCGTTAGGCTTAGGGTTAGATTTAGGGTTAGGGTAAGGGTAAGGGTTAGGGTTAGGTTTAGGTTTAGGGTTAGGGTTAAGGTTTGGGTAGGGGTTACGGTAAGGGGAAGTGTTAGGGTTAGGGTTAGAATAAGGGTAAGGGTTAGGGTTAGGTTAGGGGTTAGGGTTAGGGTTAGGTTTAGGGTTAGGGTTAGAGTAAGGGTAAGGGTTACTGTTAGAGCTAGGGTTAGTGTTAGGTTTAGGATTAGGGTTAGAGTAAGGGCAATTGTTAGGGTTAGGGTTAAGGTTAGGGTTAGGGTTAGGGTTAGGGTAAGTGTTTGTGTTAGGGTTAGGGTTGGGGTTAGGGTTAGGTTTAGGGTTAGGGTTAAGGTTAGGGTTAGGGTTAGGGTTAGGTTTAGGTTTAGGGTTAGCGTTGGGGTAACGGTAAGAGTTAGGGTTAGGTTTAGGGTTAAGGTTAGGGTAAGGGTTAAATTTAGGGTTAGGGTAAGGGTTAGGGTTATGGTTAGGGTTAGAGTTAGGTTTAGGGTTAGGGTAAGGGTAAGGGATAGGGTTAGGGTTAGGCGTTAGGTTTAGGGTTAGGGTTAGGGTAAAGGTTAGGGTTAGGGTTGGGGTTACGGTAAAGGTTAGGGTTAGGTTTAGGGTTAGGGTAAGTGTTAGTGTTAGGGTTAGTGTTAGGGTTTGGGTTAGGATTAGGGTAAGGGTTAGGGTTAGGGTTAGGGTAAGAGTAAGGATTAACGATAGGGTTAGGGTTAGTGTTAGGGTAAGGGTAAAGGTTAGGGTTAAGGTTAGGGTAAGTGTTAGTTTTAGGATTAGGGTTAGGGTTAGGGTAAGTGTATGGGTTATGTTTAGGATTAGTGTTAGGGTTAGGGTAAGGGTTAGGGTTAGGTTTAGGGTTAATTTTAGGGTTAGGGTTAGTTTTAGGGTTAGGGTTAGGGTTAGGCTAAGTGTAAGAGTTACGGTTAGGAATAGGGTTAGGGTTAGGGTTAGGGTTAGTGGTTAGGGTTAGGGTTAGGGTTAGGGTTAGGGTTAGAGTTAAGTTTAGGGTTAGGGTTAGGTTTAGGTTTAGGGTAAGGGTTAGGGTTAGGGTTATGGTTAGCATTAAGTTTAGTGTTACGGCAAGGTTAAGGGTTAGGGTTAGGGTTAGGGTTACGGTTAGGGTTAGGTGTTATGGTTTGGGTTAGGTTGAGGGTTAGGGTTAGGGTAAGGATAAGAGTTAGGTTTAGGGATAAGGTTAGGGTTCCGATTAGGTTTAGGGTTAGGGTTAGGGTAAGGGTAAGTTTAAGGTTAGTGTTAGTCTTAGGTATAGGGTTAGGGTTAGGATTAGGATAAGGATAAGGGTTAGGGTTAGGATTAGAGTTAGGGTTAGGGTAAGGGTTAGGGTTAGAGTTAGGGTCAGGGATAGGGTTAGGGTAAGGGTAAGGTTTAGGTTTAGTGTTAGGTTTAAGGTTGGGGTTAAGGTTACGGTTAGGTTTAGGGTAAGTGTAAGGGTTAGGGTTAGGGTTAGGGTAAGGGTTAGGGTTAGATTAGGTTTAGGGTTAGGTTTAGGGTTACGGTTAGGGTTAGGGTTAGGGTTAGGGTAAGGTTATGTGTTAGGGTTAGTGTTAGGTTTAGGGTTAGGTTTAGGGTTAGCGTTAGGGTAAGGGCAAGGGTTAGAGTTAGGGTTAGGATTAAGGTAAGGGTAAGGGTTAGGGTTAGGGTTAGGGTTAGGGTTAGGTTTAGGGTAAGGTTTGGGGTTAGGTTTAGTGTAAGGGTAAGGTTTAGAGTTCGGGTTAGGGTTAGGGTTAGGGTTAGGGTTAGGTTTAGGGTAAGGTTTGGGGTTAGGTTTAGTGTAAGGGTAAGGTTTAGAGTTCGGGTTAGGGTTAGGTTTAGGGTTAGGGTAAGGGTAAGGGTTAGGGTTAGGGTTAAGGTTAAGGTTAGGGTTAGGGTTAGGGTTAGGGTTAGAGCAAGGGTTAGGGTTAGGGTTAGGGTAAGGGTTAGGGTTAGGGTTAGGGTTAGAGGTAGGTTTAGGGTTAGGGGAAGGGGAAGGGTTAGGTTTAGAATTAGGATGAGGGTTAGGTTAAGCGTTAGGGTTAGGGTTAGAGAAAGGGTTAGGGTTAGGTTTAGGGTTAGGGTTAGGGTTAGGGTTAAGGGGCACGGTTAGTGTTAGGTTTAGGGTTAGGTTTAGGATAAGGGTAAGGGTTAGGTTTAGGGTCAGGGTTACGGTTAGTGTAAGGGTAAGGGTTAGGGTTAGGGTTAGGGTTCAGTTTAGGGTTAGAGTAAGGGTTAGGGTTAGGTTTAGCGTTAGGGTTAGGGTTACGGTTAGGGTAAGGGTTAGGGTTAGGGTTAGGGTTAGGGTTTGGGTAAGGGTTAGCGTTAGGGTAAGGGTAAGTGTTAGTTTTAGGGTTTGAGTTAAAGTAAGGGTAAAGGTTAGCGTTAGGCTTATGGTTAGGTTTAGGGTAAGGATTAGGGTTAAGGTTAGGGTTAGTGGTAGGTTTAGGGTTTGGGTTAGGGTAAGGGTAAGGGTTAGGTTTAGGGTTAGGGTTCGGTTTAGGGTTAGAGTAAGGGTTAGGGTTAGGTTTAGGGTAAGGGTTTGTGTAGGGTTAGGGTTAGGGGTTAGGGTTAGGGTTTGGTTATGGTTAGGGTAAGGGTTAGGGTTTGGTTTAGGGATAGGGTAAGGGTTAGGGTTAGGGTGAGTGTTTGGATAAGTGTTAGGGTTAAGGTTAGGGTCAGGGTTAGGTTAAGGGTTAGAAATATGGTTAGGGTTAGGGTAAGGGTTAGGGTTCGGTTTAGGGTTCGGTTTAGAGTTAGAGTAAGGGTTAGGTTTAGGTTTAGGGTAAGGGTTTGGGTAGGGTTAGGGTTAGGGGTTAGGGTTAGGGTTTGGTTACGGTTAGGGTAAGGGTTAGGGTTAGGGTGAGTGTTTGGATAAGTGTTAGGGTTAAGGTTAGGGTCAGGGTTAGGTTAAGCGTTAGAAATAGGGTTAGGTTTAGGGTAAGGGTTAGGTTTAGGTTTAGGTTTAGGGTTAGGGTTAGGGTTAGGGTTAGGGTAAGGGTTAGGTTTAAGGTAAGGGTTAGGGTTAGGTTTAGGGTTATGGTAAGGGTAAGGGTAAGGGTTAGGGTTAGGGTATGGGTTAGGGTTAGGGTTAGGGTTGGGGTTAGGTTTAGGGTTAGGATAAGGGTAAGTGTTAGAGTTAGTGTTAGGGTTAGTTTTAGGGGTTAGGGTTAGGGTTAAGGATAGGGGTTAGGGTTAGGGTTAGGGTTAGGGTATGTGTTAGGGTTAGGGGTTGGGGTTAGAGTTAGTGTTAGGTTAAGGGTTAGGGTTAGGGTTAGGGGAAGGGATAGTGTTAGGATAAGGTTTAGGTTTAGGGTTAGTGTTAGGGTTACGGTAAGGGTTAGGGGTAGGTTTAGGGTTAGGGGTAGGGTAACTGTTACGGTTATGGTTAGGGTTAGGTTTAGGGGAATGGTTAGGGTTAGGGTTACCATTAGGGTAAGGGTTAGGGTTAGGTTTAGGTTTGTTTAGGGTTAGGGTTAGGTAAGGGTTAGGGTTAAAGTTAAGGTTAGGGTTAGGTTTAGGTTTAGTGTTAGGGTTAACGTACGGGTAAGGGTTAGGGTTAGGATTGGGGTAGGGTTAGGTTAAGGGTTAGGGTTTGGGTTAGGGTTACGGTTAGGTTTAGGGATACAGTTAGGGTAAGGGTAAGGGTTAGGGTTAGATTTAGGGTTAGATTCAGTGTGGTGGTTAAGGTTAGGGTTAGGGTAAGGGTTAGGGTTAGGTTTAGGGTAAGGGTAAGGTTTTGGGTTAGGGTTAGGGTTAGGGTTAGGGTAAGGGTTAGGGTAAGGGTTATGGTTAGGTTTAGGGTTAGGGTTAGGATTAGGGCTAGGGTTATGGTAACAGTAAGGGTAAGGGTTATGGTTAGGATTATGATGAAGTTTAGGATTACGGTTAGGGTTAGGTTAAGGGTTTGTGTTAGGGTTAGGTTTACGGTAGGGGTTAAGATTAGGGTTAGGGTTAGGGTTAGGGGTAGGGCAAGGGTAAGGGTTAGGGTTAACTTTAGGGTTAGGGTTAGGTTTAGGTTTAGAGTTAGGGTTAGGGTTAGGGTAAGCTTAAAGGTTAGGGTTAGGATTGGGGTTAGGGTTAGGGTAAGGGTTAGGGTTTGGTTTAGGGTTAGTGTTAGGTTTATGGTTACGGTTAGGGTAAGGATAACGGTTATGGTTAGGGTTAGGTTTAGTGTTGGGGTTAACATTAGTGTTAGGGTAAGTGTTAGGATTAGGTGTAGGGTAAGGGTAAGGTATAGGGTTAGGGGTAGGGTTAGGGTTAGTGTTAGGGTAAGGGTTAGGGTTAGTGTTCGGGTTAGGGTTAGGTTAAGGGTTAGGGTTAGGTTTGGGGTTAGGGTTAGGGTTGGCTTAGGATAAGGGTTGGGGTTAGGGTTAGGGATAGGGTAAGGGTAAGGGTAAGTATTAGGGTTAGGGTTAGGGTAGGTTTAGATTTAGGGTTAGGGTTAGAGTAAGGGTAAGGGTTAGGTTTAGGGTTAGGGTTAGGGTTAGGTTTAGGGTTAGGGCTAGTGTAAGGGTAAGGGTTAGGTTTAGGGTTAGGGTTAAGGTTAGGGTAAGGGTTAGGGTTAGTGTTAGGGTTAGGGAAAGGGTAAGGGTTAGGTTTAGGGTAAGGATTGGGGTTAGGGTTTGGTTTAGGGTAAGGGTTAGTGTTAGGGTTAGCATTAAGGTTAGGGTTAGGGTTAGGGTTAGGGTAAGGGTAAGGGTTACGGTTAGGGTTAGGGTTACGGTTAGGGTTAGGGTTTAGGGTTAGTGTTAGGTTTAGTGTTAGGGTTAGGGTAAGGGTTAGGGTTAGGGTGAGGTTGAGGGTAAGGGTAAGTGTTAGGGTTAGGGTTAGGGTTGGGGTAAGTGTTACAGTAAGGGTTAGGGTTAGGGTTAGGTTTAGGGTTGGGTTTAAGATTAGGGTTAAAGTTAGGGTAAGGGTTAGGGTTAGGGTTGGGGTTAGTTTTAGGGTTACGGTTAGGGACAGGGTAAGGGTAAGTGTTAGGGTTAGGATTAGGGTTAGGTTTAGGGTAAGAGTTAGGGTTAGGGTTAGGGTTAGGTTTAGGGTTAGGGTTAGGGTAAGGGTAAGGGTAAGGGTTAGGGTTAGGGTTAGGGTTAGGGTAAGGGTTAGGGTTAGTGTTAGGGTTAGGGTTAGGTTAAGGGTTAGGGTTAGGTTTGGGGTTAGGGTTAGGGTTGGGTTAGGATAAGGGTTGGGGTTAGGGTTAGGGTTATGGTTAGGGTAAGGGTATGTGTTAGGGTTAGGGTTAGCGTTAAGGTAAGGGTAAGAGTTAGGGTTAGGGCTAGGGATAGGTTTAGCATAAGGTTTAGGGTTAGGTTTAGGGTAAGGGTAAGGTTTAGGGTTAGGGTTAGGGTTAGGTTTAGGGTTAGGGCTAGGGTAAGGGTAAGGGTTAGGTTTAGGGTTAGGGTTAAGGTTAGGGTAAGGGTTAGGGTTAGTGTTAGGGTTAGGGAAAGGGTAAGGGTTAGGTTTAGGGTAAGGATTGGGGTTAGGGCTGGGTTAGGGTAAGGGTTAGGGTTAGAGTTAGCATTAAGGTTAGGGTTAGGGTTAGGGTTAGGGTAAGGGTAAGGGTTACGGATAGGGTTAGGGTTACGTTTAGGGTTAGGGTTTACGGTTAGTGTTAGGTTTAGGGTTAGGGTTAGGGTAATGGTTAGTGTTAGGGTGAGGTTGAGGGTAAGGGTAAGTGTTAGGGTTAGGGTTAGGGTTAGGGTAAGTGTTACAGTAAGGGTTAGGGTTAGGGTTAGGTTTAGGGTTGGGTTTAAGATTAGGGTTAAAGTTAGGGTAACGGTTAGGGTTAGGGTTAGGGTTAGTTTTAGGGTTAGGGTTAGGGTTAGGGCTAGGGTTAGGTTTAGGGTTAGGGTAAGGGTATGGGATAGGGTTTGGGTTAGCGTTGGGTGTTAGGGTTAAGGTTAGGGTAGGTTTAAATTTAGGGTTAAGGTTAGAGTAAGGGTGAGGTTTAGGGTTAGGGTTAGGGATAGAGTTAGGTTTAGGGTTATGGCTAGGGTAAGGGTAAGCTTTAGGTTTAGGGTTAGGGTTAAGTTTAGTGTAAGGGTTAGGGTTAGAGTTAGGGTAAGGGTTCGAGTTATGTTTAAGGTTTTGTTAAGGGGAAGGATTAAGGTTAGGCTTACGTTTAGGGTTAGGTTAAGGTTTAGGGTTAGGGTAAAGGTAAGGGTTAGGGTTAGGGTTAGGGTAAGGGTTAGGGTTAGGGTTAGGGTTAATGTTTGGGTTAGGGTTAGGTTTAAGGTTAGGGTTAGGATTAGGGTTAGGGTTAGGTTAAGGTTAAGTTTTAGGGTTAAGGTTAGTCTTAGGGTTAGGTTTAGGGTTAGGGTTAGGGTAAAGGTAAGGGTTAGGGTTAGTGTTAGGTTTAGGTTTGGCATTAGGGTTAGGGTAAGGGTAAGGGTTAGGGTTAGGGTAAGGGTAAGGTTTATGGTTAGGGTTAGGGTTAGGTTTAGGGTAAGGGTTAGGGTTAGGTTAAGGGTAAGGGTTAGGGTTAGGGTTAGGGGTAGGGTTAGGTTTAGGGTAAGGGTAAGGTTTAGAGTTAGGGTTAGGGTTAGGTTTAGTTTTAGGGTAAGGGTTAGGGTTAGGGTTAGGTTTAGGGTTAGGGTAAGGGTTAGGGTTAGGGTTAGGGTAGGGGTTAGGGTAAGGGTAAGGGTTAGGGTTAGGGTTAGGGTTAGGTTTAGGGTTAGGGTAAGGGTAAGGGTTAGTGTTAGGGTTAGGGTAAGGGTTAGGGTTAGGGTTAGGGTAAGGGTATGTGATAGTTTTAGGATTAGGGTAAGGTGTGAGGGTAAGGGTTAGGGTTAGGGTTAGGTATACGGTTAAGGTTAGGGTAAGGATTAGGGTTAGGTTTAGGTTTAGGGTTAGGGTAATGGTAAGGGCTAGGGTTAGGATTAGGGTTAGTGTTAGGGTAATGGTTAGGGTTAGAGTTAGGATTAGGTTTAGGGTTAGGGTTAGGGTTAGGGTAAGGTTTAGGGTAGGGTAAGGGTAAGGTTTAGGGTTAGGGTTACGGTTAGGGTTAGTGTTAAGTTTAGGTTAAGGGTAAGTGGTAGCTTTAGGGTTAGGGTTAGGGTAAGGATAAGGGTTAGGGTTAGTTTTAGGGTTAGGGGATAGGGTTAGGGTTAGGGTTAGGTTGAGGGTTAGGGTTAGGATAAGGGTAAGTGTTAGGATTAGGGTTAGTGTTAGGGTTATGGTAAGGGTAAGGGTTAGGGTTAGGGTTAGGGTTAGGGATAATGTTGAAATTAGGGTTAGTGTAAGGGTTAGGGTTAGGGTTAGGGTAAGGCTTAGGGTTAGGTTTAGGGTTAGGTTTAGAGTTATTTTTAGGGTTAGGGTAAGGGTAAGGGTTAGGGTTAGTGTTAGGATTAGGGTTAGGTTAAGGGTTAGGGTTAGGGTTGGGGTAGGATAAGGGTTGGGGTTAGGGTTAGGGTTAGGGTAAGGGTAAGTGTTAGGGTTAGGGTTAGGGTTAGGTTTAGCTTTGGGATTAAGTTTAAGGTTAGAGTTAGGGTAAGGGAAAGGGTTAGGGTTAGGGTTAGGGATAGGTTAGGGTTAGTGTTCGGGTTAGGGTTAGGGTTAGGCTAAGGTTTATGGTTAGGATTAGGGTTAGGTTTAGGGTTGGGTTTAAGATTAGGGTTAAAGTTAGGGTAAGGGTTAGGGTTAGGGTTAGGGTTAGTTTTAGGGTTAGGGTTAGGGTTAGGGCTAGGGTTAGGTTTAGGGTTAGGGTAAGGGTATGGGATAGGGTTTGGGTTAGCGTTGGGTGTTAGGGTTAAGGTTAGGGTAGGTTTAAATTTAGGGTTAAGGTTAGAGTAAGGGTGAGGTTTAGGGTTAGGGTTAGGGATAGCGTTAGGTTTAGGGTTATGGCTAGGGTAAGGGTAAGCTTTAGGTTTAGGGTTAGGGTTAAGTTTAGTGTAAGGGTTAGGGTTAGAGTTAGGGTAAGGGTTCGAGTTATGTTTAAGGTTTTGTTAAGGGGAAGGATTAAGGTTAGGCTTACGTTTAGGGTTAGGTTAAGGTTTAGGGTTAGGGTAAAGGTAAGGGTTAGGGTTAGGGTTAGGGTAAGGGTTAGGGTTAGGGTTAGGGTTAATGTTTGGGTTAGGGTTAGGTTTAAGGTTAGGGTTAGGATTAGGGTTAGGGTTAGGTTAAGGTTAAGTTTTAGGGTTAAGGTTAGTGTTAGCGTTAGGTTTAGGGTTAGGGTTAGGGTAAAGGTAAGGGTTAGGGTTAATGTTAGGTTTAGGTATAGCATTAGGGTTAGGGTAAGGGTAAGGGTAAGGGTTAGGGTTAGGGTAAGGGTAAGGTTTATGGTTAGCGTTAGGGTTAGGTTTAGGGTAAGGGTTAGGGTTAGGTTAAGGGTAAGGGTTAGGGTTAGGGTTAGGTTTAGGTTTAGGGTTAGGGTAAGGGTAAGGGTTAGGTTTAGGGTAAGGGTAAGTTTATGGTTAGGGGTAGGGTTAGGTTTAGGTTAAGGGTAAGGTTTAGAGTTAGGGTTAGGGTTAGGTTTAGGGTTAGGGTAAGGGTTAGGGTTAGGTTTAGGGTTAGGGTAAGGGTTAGGGTTAGGGTTACGGTAGGGGTTAGGGTAAGGGTAAGGGTTAGGGTTAGGGTTAGGGTTAGGTTTAGGGTTAGGGTAAGGGTAAGGGTTAGTGTTAGGGTTAGGGTAAGGGTTAGGGTTAGGGTTAGGGTAAGGGTATGTGATAGTTTTAGGATTAGGGTAAGGTGTGAGGGTAAGGGTTAGGGTTAGGGTTAGGTATACGGTTAAGGTTAGGGTAAGGATTAGGGTTAGGTTTAGGTTTAGGGTTAGGGTAATGGTAAGGGCTAGGGTTAGGATTAGGGTTAGTGTTAGGGTAATGGTTAGGGTTAGAGTTAGGATTAAGTTTAGGGTTAGGGTTAGGGTTAGGGTAAGGTTTAGGGTAGGGTAAGGGTAAGGTTTAGGGTTAGGGTTAGGGTTAGGGTTAGTGTTAAGTTTAGGTTAAGGGTAAGTGGTAGCTTTAGGGTTAGGGTTAGGGTAAGGATAAGGGTTAGGGTTAGTTTTAGGGTTAGGGGATAGGGTTAGGGTTAGGGTTAGGTTGAGGGTTAGGGTTAGGATAAGGGCAAGTGTTAGGATTAGGGTTAGTGTTAGGGTTATGGTAAGGGTAAGGGTTAGGGTTAGGGTTAGGGTTAGGGATAATGTTGAAATTAGGGTTAGTGTAAGGGTTAGGGTTAGGGTTAGGGTAAGGCTTAGGGTTAGGTTTAGGGTTAGGTTTAGAGTTATTTTTAGGGTTAGGGTAAGGGTAAGGGTTAGGGTTAGTGTTAGGATTAGGGTTAGGTTAAGGGTTAGGGTTAGGGTTGGGGTAGGATAAGGGTTGGGGTTAGGGTTAGGGTTAGGGTAAGGGTAAGTGTTAGGGTTAGGGTTAGGGTTAGGTTTAGCTTTGGGATTAAGTTTAAGGTTAGAGTTAGGGTAAGGGAAAGGGTTAGGGTTAGGGTTAGGGATAGGTTAGGGTTAGTGTTCGGGTTAGGGTTAGGGTTAGGCTAAGGTTTATGGTTAGGGTTAGGGTTAGGTTTAGGGTTGGGTTTAAGATTAGGGTTAAAGTTAGGGTAAGGGTTAGGGTTAGGGTTAGGGTTAGGGTAAGTGTTAGGGTTAGGGTTAGGGCTAGATTTAGGGTTAGGGTTAGGGTTAGGGTTAGGGTAAGATTTAGTGTTGTGGTTAAGGTTAGGGTTAGGGTAAGGGTTAGGGTTAGGCTTAGGGTTAGGTTTAGGGTTAGGTTTAGGGTTACGGTTAGGGTTAGGGTTATGGTTAGGGTAAGGGTATGTGTTAGGGTTAGGATAAGGGTAAGTGTTAAGGTTACGGTTAGGGTTAGGGTTAGGGTAAGTGTCAGGGTTAGGGTTAGCGTTAGGGTTAGGTTTGGGGTTAAGGTTAGGATTAGGGTTAGGGTAAGGGTAAAGGTTAGGGTTAGGTTTAGGGATAAGGTTAGGGTTAGGGCTAGGGTTAGGGTTAGGGTAAGGGTTAGGGTTAGGGTTAGGTTTAGGGTTGGGTTTAATATTAGGGTTAAAGTTAGTGTAAGGGTTAGGGTTAGGGGTAGGGTTAGGGTAAGTGTTAGGGTTAGGGTTAGGGCTACGGTTAGGGTTAGGGTTAGGGTAAGGGGATGGGATAGGGTTTGGGTTAGCGTTAGGTGTTAGGGTTAAGGTTAGGGTAGGTTTAAATTTAGGGTTAGGGTTAGAGTAAGGGTAAGGGTTAGGGATAGGGTTAGGTTTAGGGTTAGGGCTAGGGTAAGGGTAAGGGTTAGGTTTAGGGTTAGGGTTAAGGTTAGGGTAAGGGTTAGGGTTAGAGTTAGGGTAAGGGTTCGAGTTAGGTTTAGGGTTTTGTTAAGGGGAAGGATTAAGGTTAGGCTTACGTTTAGGTTTAGGTTAAGGTTTAGGGTTAGGGTAAAGGTAAGGGTTAGGGTTAGGGTAAGTGTTAGGGTTAGGGTTAGGGTTAGTGTTTGGGTTAGGGTTAGGTCTAAGGTTAGTGTTAGGATTAGTGTTAGGGTTAGGTTAAGGTTAAGTTTTAGGGTTAAGGTTAGTGTTAGGGTTAGGTTTAGGGTTAGAGTTAGGGTTAGGGTAAACGTAAGTGTTAGGGTTAGTGTTAGGTTTAGGTTTAGCATTAGGGTTAGGGTAAGGTTAAGGGTTAGGGTTAGGGTAAGGGTAAGGTTTATGGTTAGGGTTAGGGTTAGGTTTAGGGTAATGGTTAGGGTTAGGTTACGGCTAAGGGTTAGGGCTAGGGTTAGGTTTAGGTTTAGGGTTAGGGTAAGGGTAAGGGTTAGGTTTAGTGTAAGGGTAAGTTTATGGTTAGGGGTAGGGTTAGGTTTAGGGTAAGGGTAAGGTTTAGAGTTTTGGTTAGGGTTAGGTTTAGGGTTAGAGTAAGGGTTAGGGTTAGGGTTAGGTATACGGTTAAGTTTAGGGTAAGGATTAGGGTTAGGATTAGGGTTAGGGTTAGGGTAACGGTAAGGGCTAGGGTTAGGATTAGGGTTAGTGTTAGGGTAATGGTTATGGTTAGAGTTAGGATTAGGTTTAGGGTTAGGGTTAGGGTTAGGGTAAGGTTTAGGGTAGGGTAAGGGTAAGGTTTAGGGTTAGGGTTAGTGTTAGGGTTAGGGTTAGGTTTAGGTTAAGAGTAAGTGGTAGGTTTAGGGTTAGTGTTAGGGTAAGGATAAGGGTTAGGGTTAGTTTTAGGGTTAGGGGATAGGGTAAGTGTTAGGGTTAGGATGAGGGTTAGGGTTAGGGTAAGGGTAAGTGTTAGGGTTAGGGTTAGGGTTAGGGTAAGGGTAAGGGTTAGGGTTAGGGTTAGGGATAATGTTGAAGTTAGGGTTAGGTTAAGGGTTAGGGTTAGGGTTAGGGTAAGTTTTAGGGTTAGGTTTAGGGTTAGGGTTAGAGTTATTTTTAGGGTTAGGGTAAGGGTAAGGGTTAGGGTTAGTGTTAGGATTAGGGTTAGGTTAAGGGTTAGGGTTAGGGTTGGGGTAGGATAAGGGTTGGGGTTAGGGTTAGGGTTAGGGTAAGGGTAAGTGTTAGGGTTAGGGTTAGGGTTAGGTTTAGCTTTGGGATTAAGTTTAGGGTTAGGTTTAGGGTAAGGGTAAGGGTGAAGGTTAGGGTTAGGGTTAAGTTTAGGGTTAGTGTTTGGGTTAGGGTTAGGGTTAGGGTAAGGTTTATGGTTAGGGTTAGGGTTAGGTTTAGGGTTGGGTTTAAGATTAGGGTTAAAGTTAGGGTAAGGGTTAGGGTTAGGGTTAGGGTTAGGGTAAGTGTTAGTGTTAGGGTTAGGGCTAGAGTTAGGGTTAGGGTTAGTGTAAGGGTATGGGATAGGGTTAGGGTTAGGGTTAGGTGTTAGGGTTAAGGTTAGGGTAGGTTTAAATTTAGGGTTAGGGTTAGAGTAAGGGTAAGGGTTAGGAATACGGTTAGGGTGAGGGTTAGGTTTAGGGTTAGGGCTAGTGTAAGGGTAAGGGTTAGGTTTAGGGTTAGGGTTAAGGTTAGGGTAAGTGTTAGGTTTAGGTTTAGGGTAAGGGTTCGAGTTAGGTTTAGGGTATTGTTAAGGGGAAGGGTTAGGGTTAGGCTTAGGTTTAGGGTTAGGTTAAGGGTTAGGGTTAGGGTGAAGGTAAGGGTTAGGGTAAGGGTTAGGGTTAGGGTTAGGGTATGGGTTAGGGTTAGTTTTAAGATTAGGGTTAGGGTTAGGGTTAGGGTTAGGTTAAGGTTAAGGTTTAGGATTAAGGTTAGGGTTAGGGTTAAGTTTAGGTTTAGGGTTAGGGTTAGGGTAAAGGTAAGGGTTAGGGTTAGTGTTAGGTTTAGGTTTAGCATTAGCGTTAGGGTAAGGGTAAGGATTAGGTTTAGGGTAAGGGTAAGGTTTAGAGTTAGGGTTAGGGTTAGGCTTAGGGTTAGGGTAAGGGTTAGGGTTAGGGTTAGGTTGAGGGTTAGGGTTAGGGTTAGGGTAGGGTTTGGGTTACGGTTAGGTTTAAGGTTAGGGTTAGGGTTATGGTTAGGGTTAGGGTTAGGGTTAGGGTTAGGTTAAGGTTAAGGTTTAGGGTTAAGGTTAAGTTTAGGGTTAGGGTTAGGTTAAGGGTAAGGTTTAGGGTTAGGGTTAGGTTTAGGTTTAGGGTTAGGGTAAGGGTTAGGGTTAGGTTTAGGGTAAGGGTAAGTTTATGGTTAGGGGAAGGGTTAGGTTTAGGGTAAGGGCAAGGTTTAGAGTTAGGGTTAGGGTTAGGCTTAGGGTTAGGGTAAGGGTTAGGGTTAGGGTTACGGTAGGGGTTAGTGTAAGTGTTAGGGTTAGGGTTAGGGTTAGGGTTGTGTTTAGGGTTAGGGTAAGGGTAAGGGTTAGGGTTAGGTTTAGGGTTGGTGTTAAAGTTAGGTTTACGGTTGTTGTAAGGGTTAGGGTTAGGGTTAGGGTTAGGGTTAGCGAAAGGGTAAGGGTAAGGGTTAGGGTTAGGGTTAGCGGTAATGTAAGAATAAGGGTTAGGGTTAGGGTTAGGTTTAGGGTTAGGATAAGGGTAAAGTTTAGTGTTAGGGTTAGGGTTAGGGTAAGGGTAAGGGTTAGGGTTAGGGTAGGGGTTAAGGTTAGGGTTACGGTTAGGTATTAGGGTTAGGGTTAGGTTTAGGGTGAGTGTTAGGGGTTAGGTTTAGAGTTAGGGTAAGGGTAAGTTTTAGGGTTAGGGTTAGGGTTAGGTTTAGGTTTACGGTTAGGGTAAGGGTTAGGGTTAGGGTAAAGTTTAGGGTTAGTGTTAGGGTTAGGATAAAGTTAGGGTTAGGGTTAGGGTTAGGTTTAGAGTTAGGGTAAGGGTAAGTTTTAGGGTTAGGGTTAGGGTTAGGTTTAGGTTTAGGTTTTCGGTTAGGGTAAGGGTAAGGGTGAGGGTTAGGGGTTAGGGTTAGTGTTAGGGTTAGGATAAGGGTTAGGTTTAGGGTTACGGTTAGGGTTGGGATAAGGGTTAGGTTTAGGATTAGGGTAAGGGTTAGGAAAAGGGTAAGGATTAGGGTCAGGGTTAGGGTTAGGTTTAGGTTTACAGTTAGGGTAAGGGTAAGGGTTACAGTTAGGGTTAGGGTTAGTATTAAGGTTATGGTTAGGGTAAGGGTAAGGGTTAGGTTTAGGGTTAGGTTATGGTTAGGGTTAGGGGTTATGGTTAGGGTTAGGTTTAGGGTTAGGTTTAGGGTAATGATAAGAGTTAGGATTAGGGATAGGGTTAGGGATCGGATTAGGATTAGGGTTAGGGTTAGGTTAAGGGTTAGGGTTAGGGTTAGGGTTAAGCTTAAGTTTAGGGTTAGGGTTAGGGTAAGGGTAAGGGTTAGGGTTATGGTGGGGGTTAAGGTTAGGGTAAGTGTTAGATTAGGTTTTGGGTTAGGGTTAGGGTTAGGGTTAGGGTAAGGATAAGGGTTAGGGCAAAGGTAAGGTTAGGTTTAGTGTTAAGGTTAGGGTTAAGGTTAGGGTTATGGTGAGGGTAAGGGTAAAGGTAAGGTTTAGGGTTAGGTTTAGGGTTAGGGATAGGGTAAGGGTAAGGGATAGGGTTAGGGTTAGGTTTAGGGTTAGGGTTAGGGTTAGGGTAAGGGTAAGGTTTAGGGTTAGGTTTAGAGCTAGGTTTAGGATTAGGGTTAGGGTTAGGGTTAGGTTTTGGGTTAGGTTTAGGGTTAGGGTTAGGGTAAGGGTAAGGGTTAGGGTTAGGTTTAGGGTTGGGTTTAAGGATAGGGTTAGGGTTAGGGTGAGGGTAAGGGTAAGGGTTAGGGTTAGGGTTAGGGTTAGGGTAAGGGTTAGGGTTAGGGTTAGGGTTAGGGTTAGGGTTAGGGTTACCGTTACAGTAAGGGTATGTGTTAGGGTTACTGTTAGGGTTAGGGTTAGGGTCAAGGAAAGGGTAAGGGTTACGGTTAGGGTTAGGTTTAGGTTTAGGGTAAGGGTTAGGGTTAGGTTTAGGGTAAGTGTAAGGTTTAGGTTTAGGGTTAGGGTTAGGGTTAGGGTTAGGGTAAGGGTAAGGGTTAGGCTTAGGGTTAGGTTTAGGGTTTGGGTAAGGGTAAGGGTTAGGGTTAGTTTTAGGTTTAGGGTTAGGGTTAAGGTTAGGGTAGGGGTTAGGGTAAGGGGAAGTGTTAGGTTTAGGGTTAGAATAAGGGTAAGGGTTAGGGTTAGGTTAGGGGTTAGGGTTAGGGTTAGGGTTAGGGTTAGGGTAAGGGTAAGGGTTAGTCTTAGGGTTAGGGTTAGTGTTAGGTTTAGGGTTAGGGTTAGGGTAAGGGCATTTTTTAGGGTTAAAGTTTGGGTTAAGTTTAGAGTTAGTGCTAGGGTTAGGGTTAGTTTAGGGTTAGGGTTACTGTAAGGGTAAGGGTTAGGGTTACGGTTATGGTTAAGGTTCCGGTTAGGTTTTGGGTTAGGGTTAGGGTAAGGGTTAGGGTTAGGGTAAGTGTTAAGGTTAGGGTTAGGGTTAGGGTTAGGGAAAGGGTTAGAGTAAGGGTTAGGTTTAGGTTTAGGGTTAGGGTAACACTAAGGGTTAGGGGTAAAGATAGGGTTAGGGTTAGTTTTAGGATTGGGGTTAGGGTTATGGTAAGGGTAAGGGTTAGGTTTAGGATTAATGTTAGGGTTAGGGTAAGGGTTAGAGTTAGGGTTAGGGTTAAGGTTAGAGTTAGGTTTAGTTTTAGGGTTAGGGTTAGGGTTAGTGTAAGGGTAAGAGTTAGGGTTAGGATTAGGGTTAGGGTTAGGGTAAGGGTTAGGGTTCGGGTTAGGGTAAGGGAAAGTGTTAGGGTTAGGGTTATGGTTAGGATAAGGGTAAGGGTTAGGTTTAGGGTTAGGGTTAGGGGTTAAGGTTAGTGTTAGGGTAAGGTTTAGGGTTAGGGTAAAGGTAAGGGTTAGGGTTAGTGTTAGGTTTAGGGTTAGGGTTAGAGTAAGGGTAATGGTTAGGGATAGGGTTAGGGTTAGGGTTAAGGTTAGGGTTAGGGTTAGGGTTAGGGTTAGGTTTAGGATTAGGGTTAGGGCAAGGGTAAGGTATAGGGTTAGGATTAGTGTTAGCGCTAGGGTTAAGGTTAAGGTTATGGTTAGTGTTAGTGTAAGGGTTAGGGACACGGTTAGCGTAAGGGTTAGGGTTAGGGTTCGGGTTAGGGTTAGATTTAGGCTTAGGGTAAGGGTAGGGTTAGGGTTAGGGTTAGGTTAAGGATTAGGGTTAGGGTTTAGGGTTAGGGTTAGGTTTAGGGTAAGGGTTAGGTTTAGGGTAAGGGAAAGTGTTAGGGTAGGGTTAGCGTTAGAGTTATGGTTATGGTTAGGGTAAGGGTTAGGGTTAGGGTTAGGTTTACGGTTGGGGTTAAGGTTAGGGTTACGGTTAGGTTAAGGTAAGGGTTTGGGTTAGGGTGAGGACTAGCGATAGTGTAAGGGTAAGGGTTAGGTTAGGGTTAGGGTTAAAGTAAGGGTTAGGGTTAGGGTTAGAGTATGGGTAAGGTTCAGGGTTAGGGTTAATGTTAGGGTTAGGTTCAGGGTAAGGGTTAGGGTTAGGGTTAGGGTTAGAATAAGGGTTAGGTTTAGGGTAAGGGTTAGGGTTAGGGTGAGGTTTAGGGTTAGGGTTAGGGTAAGAGTAAGTGTTAGGGCTAGGGTTGGGTTTAGGGTTGCGGTTGAGGTTAGGGTTAGGGTTAGGTTGAGGATAAGGGTAACGGTTAGGGTTAGGGTTAGGGTTAGGGTAAGGGTTACGGTTATCAATAGGCTTAGGGTTACACTTAAGTTTAGGGTTAGAGTTAGGGTAAGGGTTAGCGTTAGGTAAGAGTATGTGTTAGGGTTAGTGTTAGTGTTAGGATTAGGGTTAGGGTAAGAGTTAGTGTTAGGGTAAGGGTTAGGGTTAGGGTTAGGGTCAGGTTTAGGGTTAGGGTTAGGGTAAGGGTAAGGGTAAGGGTTAGGGTTAGGGCTAGGGTTAGTGTTAGGTTTAGGATTAGGGTTAGGGTAAGGGCAATTGTTAGGGTTAGGTTTAAGGTTAGGGTTAGGGTTAGGGTTAGGTTTAGGTTTAGGGTTAGGTTTGGGGTAACGGTAAGAGTTAGGGTTAGGGTTAGGGTTAAGGTTAGGGTAAGGGTTAGATTTAGGGTTAGGGTAAGGGTTAGGGTTAGGGTTAGAGTTAGGTTTAGGGTAAGGGTAAGGGTAAGGGTTAGGGTTAGGTTTAGGGGTTAGGGTAAGGGTTAGGGTTAGGGTAAAGGTTAGTGTTAGGGTTAGGGTTAGGGTAAAGTTTAGGGTTAGGTTTAGGGTTAGGGTAAGTGTTAGTGTTAGGGTTAGGGTTGGGGTTTGGGTTAGGGTAAGGGTTAGGGTTAAGGTTGGGTTAGGGTTAGTGTTAGGTTTAGGGTTAGTGTAAGGGTCAGGGCAATTGTTAGGGTTAGGGTTAGGGTTAAGGTTAGGGTTAGGGTTAGGATTAGGTTTAGGGTTAGCGTTGGGGTAACGGTAAGAGTTAGGGTAAAGGTTAGATTTAGGGTTAGGGTAAGGGTTAGGGTTAGGGTTAGGGTTACAGTTAGGTTTAGGGTTAGGGTAAGGGTAAGGCTTAGGGTTAGGGTTTGGCGTTAGGGTTAGGGTTAGGGTTAGGGTAAAGGTTAGGGTTAGGGTTAGGGTTACGGTAAAGGTTAGGGTTAGGTTTAGGGTTACGGTAAGTGTTAGTGTTAGGGTTAGTGTTAGGGTTTGGGTTAGGGTTAGGGTAAGGGTTAGGGTTAGGGTTAGGGTAAGAGTAAGGATTAACGTTAGGGTTAGGGTTAGTGTTAGGGTAAGGGTAAAGGTTAGGTTTAAGGTTAGGGTAAGTGTTAGTTTTAGGCTTAGGGTTAGGGTTAGGATTAGGGTTAGGGTTGGGGTTTGGCTTAGGGTAAGGGTTACGGTTAGGGTTAGGGGTTATGCTTTGGGTTAGGTTTAAGGTTAGGGTTAGGGTAAGGATAAGAGTTAGGTTTAGGGATAAGGTTACGGTTCCGATTAGGTTTAGGGTTAGGGTTAGGGTAAGGGTAAGTTTAAGGTTAGTGTTAGTCTTAAGTATAGGGTTAGGGTTAGGATTAGGATAAGGATAAGGGTTAGGGTTAGGATTAGAGTTAGGGTTAGGGTAAGGGTTAGGGTTACAGTTAGGGTTAGGGATAGGGTTAGGGTAAGGGTAAGGGTTACGTTTATTGTTAGGGTAAGCGTTAGGGTTAGATTAGGTTTAGGGTTAGGTTTAGGGTTACAGTTAGGTTTAGGGTTAGGGTTAGGGTAAGGCTATGTGTTAGGGTTAGTGTTAGGTTTAGGGTTAGGTTTAGGGTTAGCGTTAGGGTAAGGGCAAGGGTTAGGGTTAGGGTTAGGATTAAGGTAAGGGTTAGGGTTAGGGTTAGGGTTAAGGTTAGGGTTAGGTTTAGGGTAAGGGTTGGGGTTAGGTTTAGGGTAAGGGTAAGGTTTAGGGTTCGGGTTAGGGTTAGGGTTAGGGTTAGGGTAAGGGTAAGTGTTTCGGTTAGGGTTACGGTTAGGTTTAGGGTTAGGGTAAGGGTAAGTGTTAGGGTTTGGGTTAAAGTTAAGGTTAAGGTTAGGATTGGGGTTAGGTTTAGGCTGAGGGTAAGGGTAAGGGTTAGAGTTAGGGTTAGGGTTAGGTTAAGGGTTAGTGTTAGGGTTAGGCTTAGGTTCTCGGTTAGGTTTAGGGTTACGGTTAGGGTTAGGGTTACGGTTAGGGTAAGGGTATGTGTTAGGGTTAGTGTTAGTGTTAGGGTTAGGGTTAGGGTTAGGGTCAAGGTAACGGTAAGGTTTACGTTTAGGGTTAGGTTTAGGGTAAGGGATAGGGTTAGGTTTAGGGTAAGTGTAATGTTTAGGTTTAGGTTTAGGGTTAGGGTAAGGGTAAGGGTTAGGCTTAGGGTTAGTTTTAGGGTTAGGGTAAGGGTAAGGGTTAGGGTTAGGTTTAGGTTTAGGTTTAGGGTTAGGGTTAAGGTTAGGGTAGGGGTTACGGTAAGGGGAAGTGTTAGGGTTAGGGTTAGAATAAGGGTAAGGGTTAGGGTTAGGTTAGGGGTTAGGGTTAGGGTTAGGTTTAGGGTTAGGGTTAGGGTAAGGGTAAGGGTTAGTGTTAGGGCTAGGGTTAGTGTTAGGTTTAGGATTAGGGTTAGGGTAAGGGCAATTGTTAGGGTTAGGGTTAAGGTTAGGGTTAGGGTTAGGGTTAGGGTAACTGTTAGTGTTAGGGTTAGGGTTGGGGTTTGGGTTAGGGTAAGGGTAAGGGTTAAGGTTAGGGTTAGGGTTAGGGTTAGTGTTAGGTTTAGGGTTAGGGTAAGGGTCAGGGCAATTGTTAGGGTTAGGGTTAGGGTTAAGTTTAGGGTTAGGGTTAGGGTTAGGTTTAGGTTTAGGGTTAGCGTTGGGGTAACTGTAAGAGTTAGGGTTAGGTTTAGGGTTAAGGTTAGGGTAAGGGTTAGATTTAGGGTTAGGGTAAGGGTTAGGGTTACGGTTAGGGTTAGAGTTAGGTTTAGGGTTAGGGTAAGGGTAAGGGATAGGGTTAGGGTTAGGGTTAGGGTAAAGGTTAGGGTTAGGGTTGGGGTTAGGGTAAAGGTTAGGGTTAGGTTTAGGGTTAGGGTAAGTGTTAGTGTTAGGTTAGTGTTAGGGTTTGGGTTAGGGTTAGCGTAAGGGTTAGGGTTAGGGTTAGGGTAAGAGTAAGGATTAACGTTAGGGTTAGGGTTAGTGTTAGGGTAAGGGTAAAGGTTAGGGTTAAGGTTAGGGTAAGTGTTAGTTTTAGGATTAGGGTTAGGGTTAGGGTAAGGGTAAGGGTTAGGTTTAGGATTAGTGTTAGGGTTAGGGTAAGGGTTAGGGTTAGGTTTAGGGTTAATTTTAGGGTTAGGGTTAGTTTTAGGGTTAGGGTTAGGGTTAGGCTAAGTGTAATAGTTACGGTTAGGAATAAGGTTAGGGTTAGGGTTAGGGTTAGTGGTTAGGGTTAGGGTTAGAGTTAAGTTTAGGGTTAGGGTTAGGTTTAGGTTTAGGGTAAGGGTTAGGGTTAGGGTTATGGTTAGCATTAAGGTTAGGGTTACGGCAAGGTTAAGGGTTAGGGTTAGGCTTAGGGTTACAGTTAGGGTTAGGGGTTATGGTTTAGGTTAGGTTTAGGGTTAGGGTTAGGGTAAGGATAAGAGTTAGGTTTAGGGATAAGGTTAGGGTTCCGATTAGGTTTAGGGTTAGGGTTAGGATAAGGGTAAGTTTAAGGTTAGTGTTAGTCTTAGGTATAGGGTTAAGGTTAGGATTAGGATAAGGATAAGGGTTAGTGTTAGGATTAGAGTTAGGGTTAGGGTAAGGGTTAGGGTTAGAGTTAGGGTCAGGGATAGGGTTAGGGTAAGGGTAAGGGTTAGGTTTAGTGTTAGGTTTAAGGTTGGGGTTAAGGTTACGGTTAGGTTTAGGGTAAGTGTAAGGGTTAGGGTTAGGGTTAGGGTAAGGGTTAGGGTTAGATTAGGTTTAGGGTTAGGTTTAGGGTTACGGTTAGGGTTAGGGTTAGGGTTAGGGTAAGGTTATGTGTTAGGGTTAGTGTTAGGTTTAGGGTTAGGTTTAGGGTTAGCGTTAGGGTAAGGGCAAGGGTTAGAGTTAGGGTTAGGATTAAGGTAAGGGTAAGGGTTAGGGTTAGGGTTAGGGTTAGGGTTAGGTTTAGGTTAAGGTTTGGGGTTAGGTTTAGTGTAAGGGTAAGGTTTAGAGTTCGGGTTAGGGTTAGGGTTAGGGTTAGGGTAAGTGTAAGTGTTACGGTTAGGGTTACGGTTAGGTTTAGGCTTAGGGTAAGGGTAAGGGTTAGGGTTAGGGTTAAGGTTAAGGTTAGGGTTAGGGTTAGGGTTAGGGTTAGAGCAAGGGTTAAGGTTAGGGTTAGGGTAAGGTTTAGGGTTAGGGTTAGGTTTAGAGGTAGGTTTAGGGTTAGGGTAAGGGTAAGGGTTAGGTTTAGGATTAGGATGAGGGTTAGGTTAAGCGTTAGGGTTAGGGTTAGAGAAAGGGTTAGGGTTAGGTTTAGGGTAAGGGTTAGGGTTAGCCTTAGGGTTAGGGTAAGCATTTTGGTTAGGGTTAGGTTTAGGGTAAGGTTAAGGTTAGGGTTAGGGTTAGGTTAAGTGTTAGGGTTAGGGTTAAGGTTAGGGTTAGGGTTAGGTTTAGGGTTTGGGTTAGGGTAAGTGTAAGGGTTAGGGTTAGGGTTAGGGCTAGGGTTAGGGTTAGGTTTAGGTTTAGGTTTAGGTTTAGGTTTAGATTAAAGGTAAGGTTTAGGGTTAGAATTAGGGTTAGGGGTAGGGAAAGTGTAAGGGTTTGGGTTAGGGTTAGTTTTAGGGCTAGTGTTAGGTTTAGGGTAAGGGTTAGGGTTACGGTTAGGTTTAGCATTAAAGTTAGTGTTAGGGTAAGGGTAAGGGTAAGGGTTAGGGTTAGGGTTAGGGTTAGGGTTAAGGGGCACGGTTAGTGTTAGGTTTAGGGTTAGGTTTAGGATAAGGGTAAGGGTTAGGTTTAGGGTCAGGGTTACGGTTAGGGTAAGGGTAAGGGTTAGGGTTAGGGTTCAGTTTAGGGTTAGAGTAAGGGTTAGGGTTAGGTTTAGGGTTAGGGTTAGGGTTACGGTAAGGGTAAGGGTTAGGGTTAGGGTTAGGGTTTGGGTAAGGGTTAGCGTTAGGGTAAGGGTAAGGGTTAGTTTTAGGGTTTGAGTTAAAGTAAGGGTAAAGGTTAGCGTTAGGGTTAGGGTTAGGTTTAGGGTAAGGATTAGGGTTAAGGTTAGGGTTAGGGGTAGGTTTAGGGTTAGGGTTCGGTTTAGGGTTAGAGTAAGGGTTAGGGTTAGGTTTAGGGTAAGGGTTTGGGTAGGGTTTGGGTTAGGGGTTAGGGTTTGGTTTTGGTAATGGTTAGGGTAAGGGTTAGGGTTAGGGTTAGGGTTAGGGTTAGGGTGAGTGTTTGGATAAGTGTTAGGGTTAAGGTTAGGGTCAGGGTTAGGTTAAGCGTTAGAAATAGGGTTAGGGTTAGGGTAAGGGTTAGGGTTCGGTTTAGGGTTCGGTTTAGAGTTAGAGTAAGGGTTAGGGTTAGGTTTAGGGCAAGGGTTTGGGTAGGGTTAGGTTTAGGGGTTAGGGTTAGGGTTTGGTTACGGTTAGGGTAAGGGTTAGGGTTAGGGTGAGTGTTTGGATAAGTGTTAGGGTTAAGGTTAGGGTCAGGGTCAGGTTAAGCATTAGAAATAGGGTTAGGGTTAGGGTAAGGGTCAGGGTTAGGGTTAGGGTTAGTGTTAGGGTTAGGTTTAGGTTTAGGTTTAGGTTTAGGGTTAGGGTTAGGGTAAGGGTAAGGGTTAGGGTTAAGTTTAGGGTTAGGGTTAGTTTTAGGGTTAGGGTTAGGGATAGGGTAAGTGTAAGTGTTAGGGTTAGGATTAGGGTTAGGTTTAGGGTAAGAGTTAGGGTTAGGGTTAGGGTTAGGTTTAGGGTTAGGGTTAGGGTAAGGGTAAGGGTTAGGGTTAGGGTTAGGGTTAGCTTTAGTGTTGTGGTTAAGGTTAGGGTTAGGGTAAGGGTTAGGGTTAGACTTAGGGTTAGGTTTAGTGTTTGTTTTAGGGTTATGGTTAGGGTTAGGGTTATGGTTAGGGTAAGGGTATGTGTTAGGGTTAGGGTTAGCGTTAAGGTAAGGGTAAGAGTTAGGGTTAGGGCTAGGGATAAGTTTAGGATAAGGTTTAGGGTTAGGTTTAGGGTAAGGGTAAGGTTTAGGGTTAGGATTAGGGTTAGGGTTAGGGTTGGGGTTAGGTTTAGGGTAAGGGGTAGGGTTAGTGTTAGGTTTAGGGTTACGGTTAGGGTAAGGATAAGGGTTAGGGTTAGGGTTAGGTTTAGTGTTGGGGTTAATGTTAGGGTTAGGGTAAGTGTTAGGATTAGGTGTAGGGTAAGGGTAAGGTTTAGGTTTAGGGGTAGGGTTAGGGTTAGGGTTAGGGTAAGGGTTAGGCTTAGGGTTAGGTTTAGGTTAGGGGTTAGGGTAAGGGGAAGTGTTAGGGTTAGGGCTAGGGTTAGAATAAGGGTAAGGGTTAGGGTTAGGTTTAGGGTTAGGTTTAGTGGTTAGGGTTATGGTTATGGTTAGGGTTAGGGTAAGGGTTAGGATTAGGGGTTAGTGTTATGTTTAGGGTTAGGGTTAGGGTAAGGGTAAGGGTTAGGGTTAGGGTTAGGGTTAGGTTTAGTGCTTTGTTTAAGGTTAAGGTTAGGGTAAGGGTTAGGTTTAGGCTTAGGGTTAGGTTTAGGGTTAAGTTTTTGGTTACGGTTAGGGTTAGGGTTATGGTTAGGGTAAGGGTATGTGTTAGGGTTAGGGTTATGGTTAAGGTAAGAGTAAGAGTTAGGGTTAGGGTTAGGGATAGGTTTAGGAAAATGGTTAGGTTTAGGGTAAGAGTAAGGTTTAGGGTTAGGGTAAGGGTAAGGGTTAGGGTTAAGGTAAGGGTTAGGGTTAGGTTTAGGGTTATGGTAAGGGTAAGGGTAAGGGTTAGGGTTAGGGTATGGGTTAGGGTTAGGGTTAGGGTTGGGGTTAGGTTTAGGGTTAGGATAAGGGTAAGTGTTAGAGTTAGGGTTAGGGTTAGTTTTAGGGGTTAGGGTTAGGGTTAAGGATAGGGGTTAGGGTTAGGGTTAGGGTTAGGGTATGTGTTAGGGTTAGTGGTTGGGGTTAGTGTTAGTGTTAGGTTAAGGGTTAGGGTTAGGGTTAGGGGTAGGGATAGTGTTAGGATAAGGGTTAGGTTTAGGGTTAGTGTTAGGGTTACGGTAAGGGTTAGGGGTAGGGTTAGGGTTAGGGGTAGGTTAACTGTTACGGTTATGGTTAGGGTTAGGTTTAGGGGAAGGGTTTGGGTTAGGGTTACCATTAGGGTAAGGGTTAGGGTTAGGTTTAGGTTTTGTTAGGGTTAGGGTTAGGTAAGGGTTAGGGTTAAAGTTAAGGTTAGGGTTAGGTTTAGGTTTAGTGTTAGGGTTAACGTACGGGTAAGGGTTAGGGTTAGGACTGGGGGTAGTGTTAGGTTAAGGGTTAGGGTTTGGGTTAGGGTTAGGGTTACGGTTAGGGTTAGGGTTTAGGGTTAGTGTTAGGTTTAGTGTTAGGGTTAGGGTAAGGGTTAGGGTTAGGGTGAGGTTGAGGGTAAGGGTAAGTGTTAGGGTTAGGGTTAGGGTTAGGGTAAGTGTTACAGTAAGGGTTAGGGATAGGGTTAGGTTTAGGGTTGGGTTTAAGATTAGGGTTAAAGTTAGGGTAAGGGTTAGGGGTAGGGTTAGGGTAAGTGTTAGGGTTAGGGTTAGGGCTAGGGTTAGGGTTAGGGTTAGAGTAAGGGTATGGGATAGGGTTTGGGTTAGCGTTGGGTGTTAGGGTTAAGGTTAGGGTAGGTTTAAATTTAGGGTTAGGGTTAGAGTAAGGGTGAGGGTTAGGGTTAGGGACAGCGTTAGGTTTAGGGTTAGGGCTAGGGCAAGGGTAAGGTTTAGGTTTAGGGTTAGGGTTAAGGTTAGGGTAAGGGTTAGGGTTAGAGTTAGGGTAAGGGTTCGAGTTATGTTTAGGGTTTTGTTAAGGGGAAGGATTAAGGTTAGGCTTACGTTTAGGGTTAGGTTAAGGTTTAGGGTTAGGGTAAAGGTAAGGGTTAGGGTTAGGGTTAGGGTAAGGGTTAGGGTTAGGGTTAGGGTTAGTGTTTGGGTTAGGGTTAGGTTTAAGGTTAGGGTTAGGATTAGGGTTAGGGTTAGGTTAAGGTTAAGTTTTAGGGTTAAGGTTAGTCTTAGGGTTAGGTTTAGGGTTAGGGTTAGGGTAAAGGTAAGGGTTAGGGTTAGTGTTAGGTTTAGGTTTGGCATTAGGGTTAGGGTAAGGGTAAGGGTTAGGGTTAGGGTAAGGGTAAGGTTTATGGTTAGGGTTAGGGTTAGGTTTAGGGTAAGGGTTAGGGTTAGGTTAAGGGTAAGGGTTAGGGTTAGGGTTAGGGTTAGGTTTAGGGTTAGGGTAAGGGTAAGGGTTGGGTTTAGGGTAAGGGTAAGTTTATGGTTAGGGGTAGGGTTAGGTTTAGGGTAAGGGTAAGGTTTAGAGTTAGGGTTAGGGTTAGGTTTAGTTTTAGGGTAAGGGTTAGGGTTAGGGTTAGGTTTAGGGTTAGGGTAAGGGTTAGGGTTAGGGTTAGGGTAGGGGTTAGGGTAAGGGTAAGGGTTAGGGTTAGGGTTAGGGTTAGGTTTAGGGTCAGGGTTAGGGTTAGGTTTAGAGTTATTTTTAGGGTTAGGGTAAGGGTAAGGGTTAGGGTTAGTGTTAGGATTAGGGTTAGGTTAAAGGTTAGGGTTAGGGTTGGGGTAGGATAAGGGTTGGGGTTAGGGTTAGGGTTAGGGTAAGGGTAAGTGTTAGGGTTAGGGTTAGAGTTAGGTTTAGCTTTGGGATTAAGTTTAAGGTTAGAGTTAGGGTAAGGGTAAGGTTTAGGGTTAGGGTTAGGGATAAGGTTAGGGTTAGTGTTTGGGTTAGGGTTAGGGTTAGGCTAAGGTTTATGGTTAGGGTTAGGGTTAGGGTTAGGGTTGGGTTTAAGATTAGGGTTAAAGTTAGGGTAAGGGTTAGGGTTAGGGTTAGGGTTAGGGTAAGTGTTAGGCTTAGGGTTAGGGCTAGAGTTAGGGTTAGGGTTAGGGTTAGGGTTAGGGTAAGATTTAGTGTTGTGGTTAAGGTTAGGGTTAGGGTAAGGGTTAGGGTTAGGCTTAGGGTTAGGTTTAGGGTTAGGTTTAGGGTTACGGTTAGGGTTAGGTTTATGGTTAGGGTAAGGGTATGTGTTAGGGTTAGGGTTAGGGTTAAGGTAAGGGTAAGAGTTAGGGTTAGGTTTAGGGTTAGGGGTTAGGGTTAGGGTTAGGGTTAGGTTGAGGGTTAGGGTTAGGGTAAGGGTAAGTGGTAAGGTTAGGGTTAGGGTTAGGGTTAGGGTAAGTGTCAGGTTTAGGGTTAGCGTTAGGGTTAGGTTTGGGGTTAAGGTTAGGATTAGGGTTAGGGTAAGGGTAAAGGTTAGGGTTAGGTTTAGGGATAAGCTTAGGGTTAGGGCTAGCTTAGGGTTATGGTAAGGGTTAGGGTTAGGGTTAGGTTTAGGGTTGGGTTTAATATTAGGGTTAAAGTTAGGGTAAGGGTTAGGGTTAGGGTTAGGGTTAGGGTAAGTGTTAGGGTTAGGGTTAGGGCTAGGGTTAGGGTTAGGGTTAGGGTAAGGGTATGGGATAGGGTTTGGGTTAGCGTTAGGTGTTAGGGTTAAGGTTAGGGTAGGTTTAAATTTAGGGTTAGGGTTAGAGTAAGGGTAAGGGTTAGGGTTAGGGTTAGGGATAGGGTTAGGTTTAGGGTTAGGGCTAGGGTAAGGGAACGGTTAGGTTTAGGGTTAGGGTTAAGGTTAGGGTAAGGGTTAGGGTTAGAGTTAGGGTAAGGGTTCGAGTTAGGTTTAGGGTTTTGTTAAGGGGAAGGATTAAGGTTAGCCTTACGTTTAGGGTTAGGTTAAGGTTTAGGGTTAGGGTAAAGGTAAGGGTTAGGGTTAGGGTTAGTGTTTGGGTTAGGGTTAGGTTTAAGGTTAGGGTTAGGATTAGGGTTAGGGTTAGGTTAAGGTTAAGTTTTAGGGTGAAGGTTAGTGTTAGGGTTAGGTTTAGGTTAGGGTTAGGGTTAGGGTAAAGGTAAGGGTTAGGGTTAGTGTTAGGTTTAGGTTTAGCATTAGAGTTAGGGTAAGGGTAAGGGTTAGGGTTAGGGTAAGGGTAAGGTTTATGGTTAGGGTTAGGGTTAGGTTTAGGGTAAGGGTTAGGGGTAGGTTAAGGCTAAGGGTTAGGGTTAGGGTTAGGTTTAGGTTTAGGGTTAGGGTAAGGGTAAGGGTTAGGTTTAGTGTAAGGGTAAGTTTATGGTTAGGGGTAGGGTTAGGTTTAGGGTAAGGGTAAGGTTTAGAGTTAGGGTTAGGGTTAGGTTTAGGGTTAGGGTAAGGGTTAGCGTTAGGGTTAGGTTTAGGGTTATGGTAACGTTTAGGGTGAGGGTTACGGTACGGTTTAGGGTAAGGGTAAGGGTTAGGGTTAGGGTTAGTTTTAGGTTTAGGGTTAGGGTAAGGGTAAGGGTTAGGGTTAGGTTTAAGGTAAGGGTTAGGGTTAGGGTTAGGGTAAGGGTATGTGATAGCTTTAGGATTAGGGTAAGGAGTTAGGGTAAGGGTTATGGTTAGGGTTAGGTATACGGTTAAGTTTAGGGTAAGGATTAGGGTTAGGGTTAGGTTTAGGGTTAGGGTAACGGTAAGGGCTAGGGTTAAGATTAGGGTTAGTGTTAGGGTAATGGTTATGGTTAGAGTTAGGATTAGGTTTAGGGTTAGGGTTAGGTTTAGGGTAAGGTTTAGGGTAGGGTAAGGGTAAGGTTTAGGGTTAGGGTTTTTGTTAGGGTTAGGGTTAGGTTTAGGTTAAGGGTAAGTGGTAGGTTTAGGGTTAGGGTTAGGGTAAGGATAAGGGTTAGGGTTAGTTTTAGGGTTAGGGGATAGGGTAAGGGTTAGGGTTAGGATGAAGGTTAGGATTAGGGTAAGGGTAAGTGTTAGGGTTAGGGTTAGGGTTAGGGTAAGGGTAAGGGTTAGGGTTAGGGTTAGGGATAATGCTGAAGTTAGGGTTAGGGTAAGGGTTAGGGGTAGGGTTAGGGTAAGGGTTAGGGTTAGGTTTAGAGTTATTTTTAGGGTTAGGGTAAGGGTAAGGGTTAGGGTTAGTGTTAGGATTAGGGTTAGGTTAAGGGTTAGAGTTAGGGTTGGGGTAGGATAAGGGTTGGGGTTAGGGTTAGGGTTAGGGTAATGGTAAGTGTTAGGGTTAGGGTTAGGGTTAGGTTTAGCTTTGGGATTAAGTTTAGGGTTAGGGTTAGGGTAAGGGTAAGGGTTAAGGTTAGGGTTAGGGTTAAGTTTAGGTTTAGTGTTCGGGTTAGGGTTAGGGTTAGGGTAAGGTTTATGGTTAGGGTTAGGGTTAGGTTTAGGGTTGGGTTTAAGATTAGGGTTAAAGTTAGGGTAAGGGTTAGGGTTAGGGTTAGTGTTAGGGTAAGTGTTAGTGTTAGGGTTAGGGCTAGAGTTAGGGTTAGGGTTAGTGTAAGGGTATGGGATAGGGTTAGGGTTAGGGTTAGGTGTTAGGGTTAAGGTTAGGGTAGGTTTAAATTTAGGGTTAGGGTTAGAGTAAGGGTAAGGTTTAGGATTAGTGTTAGGGTTAGGGTTAGGTTTAGGGTTAGGGCTAGTGTAAGGGTAAGGTTTAGGTTTAGGGTTAGGGTTAAGTTTAGGGTAAGTGTTAGGTTTAGGTTTAGGGTAAGGGTTCGAGTTAGGTTTAGGGTTTTGTTAAGGGGAAGGGTTAGGGTTAGGCTTAGGTTTAGGGTTAGGTTAAGGGTTAGGGTTAGGGTGAAGGTAAGGGTTAGTGTTAGGGTTAGGGTAAGGGTTAGTGTTAGGGTTAGGATTAGGGTTTGGTTTAGGGTTAGTTTTAACATAAGGGTTAGGGTTAGGGTTAGGGTTAGGGTTAGGTTAAGGTTTAGGGTTAAGGTTAGGGTTAGGGTTAAGTTTAGGGTTAGGGTTAGGGTTAGGGTAAAGGTAAGGGTTAGGGTTAGTGTTAGGTTTAGGTTTAGCATTAGCGTTAGGGAAAGGGTAAGGGTTAGGTTTAGGGTAAGGGTAAGGTTTAGAGTAAGGGTTAGGGTTAGGCTTAGGGTTAGGGTAAGGGTTAGGGTTAGGGTTAGGTTGAGGGTTAGGGTTAGGGTTTGCGTTAGGGTTAGGTTTAAGGTTAGGGTTAGGGTTAGGGTTAGGGTTAGGTTAAGGTTAAGGTTTAGGGTTAAGGTTAGGTTTACGGTTAGGGTTAGGTTAAGGGTAAGGTTTAGGGTTAGGGTTAGGTTTAGGGTTAGGGTTAGGGTAAGGGTTAGGGTTAGGTTTAGGGTAAGGGTAAGTTTATGGTTAGGGGTAGGGTTAGGTTTAGGGTAAGGGTAAGGTTTAGAGTTAGGGTTAGGGTTAGGCTTAGGGTTAGGGTAAGGGTTAGGGTTAGGGTTACGGTAGGGGTTAGGGTAAGTGTAAGTGTTAGGGTTAGGTTTAGGGTTAGGGTTAGGTTTAGGGTTAGGGTAAGGGTAAGGGTTAGGGTTAGGGTTAGGGTAAGGGTTAGGGTTAGGGTTAGGGTAAGGGTAAGTGATAGCGTTACGATTAGGGTAAGGTGTTAGGGTAAGTGTTAGGGTTAGTGTTAGGGTAACGGTAAGGGTTACGGTTAGGTTTAGGGTTAGGGTTAGGTTTAGGTAAGGGTAAGTGTTAGGTTTAGGGTTAGGGTTAGGGTAAGGGTAAGGGTTAGGGATAGGATAAGGGTTGGGGTTAGGGTTAGGGTTAGTGTAAGGGTAAGTGTTAGGGTTAGGGTTAGGGTTAGGTTTAGCTTTGGGATTAGGTTTAGGGTTAGGGTTAGGGTAAGTGTAAGGGTTAAGGTTAGGGTTAGGGTTAAGTTTAGGGTTAGTGTTCGGGTTAGGGTTAGGGTTAGGGTAAGGTTTATGGTTAGGGTTAGGGTTAGATTTAGGGTTGGGTTTAAGATTAGGGTTAAAGTTAGGGTAAGGGTTAGGGTTAGGGTTAGTGTTAGGGTAAGGGTTAGGGTTAGGGTTAGGGCTAGAGTTAGGGTTAGGGTTAGTGTAAGGGTATGGAATAGGGTTAGGGTTAGGGTTAGGTGTTAGGGTTAAGGTTAGGGTAG
>JANJXV010000181.1:1875923-1908423 GCA_024803745.1 Megascapheus bottae | reverse complement strand
AGGGTTAGGGTTAGGGTTAGGTTTAGAGTTAGGTTTAGGGTTTGGTTAAGGATAAGGTTTAGGGTTAGGGTTTGGGTTAGGGTAAGGGTAAGACTTAGGGTTAGGTTTAGGGTGAGGGTAAGGTTTAGGGTTATGGTTAGGATTAGGGTTAGGGTAAGGGTAAGGATTAGGGTTAGGGTTAGGGTTAGGGTTAGGGTTAGGGTTAGGTTTAGGGTTAGGGTAGGGGTAAGGGTTAGGGTTAGGGTTAAGGTTAGGGTTAGGTTAGGGTTAGGGTAAGGGTTAAGGTTAGTGTTAGGGTAAGGGTTAGGGTTAGGGTTATGGTAAGTGTTAGAGTTAGGGTTATGGTTAGGGTAAGGGTTAGGGTTAGGGTTAGTTTTACGATAAGGGTAAAGGTAAGGGTTTGGGTTAGGTTAGGGTTAGGGTTAGGTTTAGGGTTAGGGATAGGGTTAGGGTAAAGGTAAGGGTTAGTGTTAGTGTTAGGTTTAGGGTTAGGGTTAGGTTTAGGGTTGGCTTAAGGGTAAGGGTTAGGGTTAGGTGTTAGGGTAAGGGTTAGGGTAGGGGTTAGGTATACGGTGAATGTTAGCTTAAGGGTTAGGGTTAGGGTTAGGGTTAGGTTTAGGGTTAGGGTTAGGGTAGGGGTAAGGGTTAGGGTTATGGTTAGGGTTAGGGTTTGGGTTAATGTTATGGTGTGGGTTAGGGTTAGGATTAGGGTAAGGGTTAGGTTTAGGGTAAGTGTAAGGGTTAGAGTCTGGTTTAGGTTTAAGGTTGGGGAAAGGGTAAGGGTTAGGTTTAGGGTTAGGGTTAGGGTTAGGGTAGGGGTAAGGATTAGGTTTAGGCTTAGGGCTAGGTAAGGGTTACGGTTAGGTTTAGGGTTAGCATTAAGGATTAGAGTTAGTGTTAAAGTTAGGGTTAAGGGTAGGTTTAGTGTTATGGTTAGGGTTAGGTGTTTGGGTTAGTGTTAGGTTTAGGCTTATTGTTAGGGTAAGGATAAGAGTTAGGGTTAGGGGTAGGGTTAGGGTTCCCGTTAGATTTAGGGTTATGGTTAGGGTAAGGGTTAGGGTTAGGTTTAGGGTTATGGTTAAGGTTAGGGTTAGGGTTAGGGTAAGGGTTAGGGTTAGGGTTAGGTTTAGAGTTAGGTTCAGGGTTAGGTTTAGGGTTACGGTTAGGGTTAAGGTTAGGGTTAAGGTTAGGGTTAGGTTTAGCGTTAGGGTAAGGGTTAGGGTTAGGGTTAAGGTATGTGTAAGGGTTAGTGTTAGGGTTAGGGTGAGGTTAAGGGTTAGGGTTAGGGTTAGGGTTAGGATAACGGTTAGGGTTAGGTTTAGGGTTAGGGTTAGGGTGTGGGTTAGGGTTAGGGTTTGGGTTAGGTTTAGGGTTAGGTTAAGTGTAAGGTTAGTGTTAGGGTTAGATTTAGGGTAAGGGTTAGGGTTAGAAGTAGTGTTAGGATAAGGGTAAGGGTTAGTGTTAGCTGTTAGGGTTAGGGTTAGTGTTAGTGTTAGGGTTAAGGTAAGGGTAAGGGTAAGGTTTAGGATTAGGGTCTGGGTTAGATTAGACTTTGGGTTAGTGTTAGGGTAAGGGCAAGGTTTAGGATTAGGTTTAGGGTTAAGGTTAGGGTTAGGGTTAGGTTTAGGGTTAGGGTTAGGGTAAGGGTAAGGGTTAGGGTTAGAGTTAGGGTTAAGGTTAGGGTTAGGGTTAGGGTTAATTTTAGGGTTAGGTTTAGGGTTAGGTTTAGGTTTAGGGTTAGTGTTAGGGTAAGGGTTAGGGTTAGAGTTAGGGTTAAGGTTAGGGTTAGGGTTAGGTTTAGGGTTAGGGTAAGGGTTAGGGTTAGGGTTATGGTTAGGGTTAGAGTTAGGTTTAGGGTTAGGGTAAGGGTAAGGGTTAGGGTTATGGTTAGGTTAAGGATTATTCTTAGGGGTTCGCGTTAGGGTTAGGGTAAGGGTTAGGGTAAGGGTTAGGGTTAGTGTTAGGGTTAGAGTAAGGGTTAGGTTTCGGGTTAGGGTTAGGGTAAGTGTTAGTGTTAGAGTTAGGGTTAGGGTTACGGTTAGGTTTAAGGTTAGGGTTAGGGTGAGGGCAAGTGTAAGGGTTAGTGTTAGGTTTAGGGTTAACGTTAGGGTAAGGGTAAGGGTTAGGGTTAGGGTTAGATTTAGGGTTAGGTTTAGGGTTAGGGTTAGGGGAAGGGTAAGGGTTAGGGTTAAGGTTAGGGTAAAGGTTAGGTTTAGGGTTAGGGTTAGGGTAGTGTAAGAGTAAGGGTAAGGGTTAGGGTTAGGTTTACGTTTAGGTGTAGGTTTAGGGTTAGGATTAGGGTAAGGATAAGGGTTAGGGTTAGTGTAAGGGTAAGGTTTATGGTTAGGGTTAGGGTTAGGTTTAGGGTAATGGTAAGGGTTAGGGTTATGGTTAGTGTTAGGCTTAGGGTTAGGGTAAGGGTAAGGATTAGGTTTAGGGTTAGGTTTAGGGTAAGGGTTAGGGTTAGGGTTAGGGTAGGGGTTAGGGTAAGGGTAAGGGTTAGGGTTAGGGTTAGGATTAGGGTTAGATTTAAGGTTAGGTTAAGGGTAAGGGTTGGGGTTAGGGTTAGGGTTAGGGTTAGGGTAAGGGTAAGGGTTAGGGTTAGGACTAGGGTTAGGTGTTAGGGTAAGGGTTAGGGTTAGGGTTAGGTATACGGTTAAGTTTAGGATAAGGGTTAGGGTTAGGTTTAGGGTTAGGTTTATGGTTAGGTTTAGGGTAAGTGTAAGGGTTAGGGTTAGGTTTAGGGTTAGGGTAGGGTTGAGGATAGGGTTAGGGTTAGGTTTAGGTTTAGATTTGGGGTTAGGTTTAGGGTAAGGGTAAGGGTTAGAGTTAGGGTTAGGGTAAGGATTATGGTTAGGGTTATGGCTAAGGTAAGTGTTAGGGTTAGGGTTAGGGTTAGGTTTAGGTTAAGGTAATTGGTAGGGTTAGGATTAGGGTATGGGTAAGGTTATGGTTAGGGTTAGTGTTAGGGTTAGGTTAAGGGTAAGGTTTAGAGTTAGGGTTAGGATTAGGGTTAGGTTCAGGGTAAGGGTTAGGGTTAGGGTTAGGTTTAGGTTTAGGGTAAGGGTAAGGGTAAGGGTTAGGGTTAGGGTTAGGTTAAGGGTTGGGATTGAGGTTAGGGTTAGGGTTCGGATTAGGGTTAGGTTTAGGGTAAGGGTTAGGGTTAGGGTTAGGTTTAGGTTTAGGGTAAGGGTAAGGGTTGGGTTAGGGTTAGGGTTAGGGTAAGGGTTAGCCTTAGGGATAATGTTAGGGTTACGGTTAGGTTTAGGTTTTAGGGTTTGTGTTAGGGTTAGGGTAAGGGTAAGGGTTAGGGTTAGATTTACGGTTAGGGTTAAAGTTAGGGTTAGGGTTATGGTTAGGGTTAGGTGTTAGGGTTAGTGTTAGGTTTAGGCTTAGGGTTAGGGTAAGGATAAGTGTTAGGGTTAGGGATAGGGTTAGGGTTCCGTTTAGGTTTAGGGTTAGGGTTAGGGTAAGGGCTAGGGTTAGGGTTAGGGTTATGGTTAAGGTTAGGGTTAGGGTTAGGTTATGGGTAAGGGTTAGGATTAGGGTTATGGTAAGGGTAAGGATTAGGTTTAGGGTTAGTGTTAGGTTTAGTGTTAGGGTTAAGGTAAGGATAAGGGTAGGTTAAGGTTAGGGTTAGGGTTAGGGTTAGGGTTAAGGTTAGGGTTAGGGTGAGGGTAAGGGTAAGGGTTAGGGTTAGGTTTTTTGTTAGTGTTAGGTAAGGGTAAGGGTTAGAGTTAGAGTTAGGGTTAGGTTTAGGGTTAGGGTTAGGGTTAGGGTTAAGGTAAGAGTAAGCATTAGGGTTAGGTTTAAGGTAAGGGTTAGGGTTAGTTTTACGGTATGGGTAAGGTTTAGGGTTAGGGTTAATGTTAATGTTAGGTTAAGGGTAAGGGTCACTGTTAGGGTTAGGGTTAGGATTAGGGTTAGGTTTAGGGTAAGGGTTAGGGTTAGGGTTAGGTTTCGGTTTAGGTTTAGGATTAGGGTTAGGGTAACGGTAAGGTTTAGGGTTAGGTTTAGGGTTGGGATTGAAGTTAGGGTTAGGGTTAGAGTGAGGATAAGGGTAAGGGTTAGGGTTAGGGTTAGGGTAAGGATTAGGGTTAGGGATAGGCTTAGGGTTACGGTTAGGTTTAGGGTCACGGTTAGTGTTAGGTTTAGCTTTAGGGTAAGGGTAAGGTTTAGGTTTAGGGTTAGGGTTAAGGTAAGGGTAAGGGTTAGGGTTAGGGTTATTTTTAGGGCAAGGTTAGGGTTAGGTTGAGGGTAAGGGTAAGGTTTAGGTTTAGGGTGAGGGTTAGGGTTAGGGTAAGGGTAAGGGTAAGGGTTAGGGTTCGGCTTAGGTTTAGGGTTAGGGTAAGGTTAAGGGTTAGGGTTAGCATTAGGGTAGGGGTAAGCGTTAAGTTTAGGGTTAGGGTAGGGGTTAGGTTAAGGGTAATTGTTAGGGTTAGTGTTAGAATAAGGGTAGGGTTAGGGTTAGGATTAGATTTAGGGGTTAGGGTTAGGGTTAGGTTTGGGGTTAGAGTTAGGGTAAGGGTAAGGGTTAGGGTTAGGATTAGGGTTAGGTTTAGGGTTAGGGTTAGGGTAAGGGCAATTGTTAGGGTCAGGGTTAGGGTTAAGGTTAGGGTTAGGGTTAGGGTTAGGTTTAGGTTTAGGGTTGGGGTTAGGGTAAGGGTAAGGGTTAGGGTTAGGGTTAGGGTTAAGTTTAGGGTTAGGGTTAGGGTTAGGGTAAGTGTTAGGGTTAGGTTTAGGGTTACAGTCAGAGTTAGGTTAGGGTTAGGGTAAGGGTAAGGGTTAGGTTTAGAGTTAGGGTTAGGGTTAGGTTATGGGTTCGGGTTAGGGGTTAGGGTTAGGGTTAGGGTTAGGGTAAGGCTTAGGGTTAGGGTTAGGTTTAGGGTAAGGTTTAGGGTTAGGGTTAGGGTAAGTGTTAGTGTTAGGGTTAGGGTTAGGGTTAATGTTAGGGTAAGGGTTAGGGTTAGGGTTAGGCTTTGGGTAAGGATAAATGTTAGGGTTAGGGTTCGGGTTAGTTTTAGGATTAGGGTTATGGTTAGGGTAAGGGTAAGGGTTAGGGTTAGGATTAGTGTTAGTGTTAGGGTAAGGGTTAGAGGTAGGTTTAGGGTTAAGGTTAGGTTTAGCGTTAGGGTTAGGTTTAGGGTAAGGGTAAGGGTTAGAGTTAGGGTAGGTTTAGGGTTAGGGAAAGGGTAAGGGTTAGGGTTAGGGTTAGGGTAACGATTAGGGTTAGGGTTAGGGCTAAGGTAAGGTTTAGGGTTAGGGTTAGGGTTAGCATTAAGGTTAGGGTTAGGGTAGGGATAAGGTTTAGGGTTAGGGTTAGGGTTAGGGTTAGGGGTTAGTGTTAGCGTTAGTTTTAGGGTTAGGTTTAGGGTAAGGATAAGAGTTAAGGTTAGGGATAGGGTTAGGTTTCGGGTTAGGTTTAGTGTTAGGGTTATGATTAGAGTTAGGGTTAGGTTTAGGGTTAGGGAAAGGGTAAGGGTAAGGATTAGGGTTAGGGTTAGGTTTAGGATAAGGGTTAGGGTTAGGGTAGGGGTTAGGGTAAGGGTAAGGGTAAGGGTTAGGTTTAGGGTTAGGGTTAGGGTTATGTTTAGGGTTAGGGTAAGGGTAAGGGTTAGGGTTAGGACTAGGGTTAGGTATTAGGGTAAGGGTTAGGATTAGGATTACGTATACGGTTAAGGTTAGGATAAGGGTTAGGGTTAGGGTTAGGGTTAGGTTTAGGGTTAGGGTTAGGGTAAGGGTAAGGGTTAGGGTTAGGTTTAGGGTTAGGGTAGGGTTGAGGTTAGGGTTAGGGTTAGGGTTAATTTTAGGTTTGGGGTTAGGTTTAGGGTAAGGGTAAGGGTTAGCGTTAGGGTTAGGGTTGGGGTTAGGGAAAGGGTAAGGGTTAGGGTTAGGTTTAGGTTTAGGGTAAGGATTAGGGTTAGGGTTAGGGTTAGGGTAATGGTAAGGGTTATGGTTAAGCTGAGGGTTATTGTTCGGTTTAGCGTTAGGGTAAGGGGAAGGGTTAGGGTTTGGGTTAGGATTAGGGTAAGTGTTAGGGTTAGGGTTAAGGTTAGGATTACAGTTAGGGTTATGATTGGGTTAGGGTAAGGGTATGTGTTAGCGTTAGTGTTAGGGTTAGGGTTAGTGTTAGGGTTAGCTTTAGGGTAAGGGTAAGGGTTATGGTTAGGGTTAAGGTTATGGTAAGTGTTAGGGTTAGTGTTAGGTTTAGGGTAGGGGTTAGGGTTAAGTTTAGGGTAAGGGTAAGTTTTAGGGTTAGGGTTAGGGTTTAGGTAGGGTAAGGGTAAGAGTTAGGGTTAGGGTTAGGTTTAAGGTAAGGTTAAGGGTTAGGGTTAGGATTAGGGTTAGGCTTAGATTTGGTTTAGGGTTAGGTTGAGGGTAAGGGCAAGGTTTAGGGTTAGGTTTAGGGTTAAGGTTAGGGTTAGGGTTAGGTTTAGGGTAAGGGTAAGTGTTAGGGTTAGGGTTAAGTTTAGGGTTAGGGTTAGGGTTAGGGTTAAGGTAAGGGTTAAGGTTAGGGTTAGGGTAATGGTTAGGGTTAGGGTTAGGGTGAGGTTTAGGGTTAGGTTTAGAGTTAGGTTTAGGGTTTGGTTAAGGGTTAGTGTTAGGGTTAGGGTTAGGTTAAGGGTTAGGGTTAGGTTTAGGTAAGGGTTAGGCTTAGGGTTAGGGTAAGGGTTAGGGTTAGTGTTAGGGTTAGGGTTAGGGTAAGGGTAAGGGTTAGGGTTAGGGTTAGACTTAGGGTTAGGGTTAGGGTTAGGGTAAGGTTTAGGTTTAGGGTTAGGGTAAGGGGTAGGGTCAAGGTAAGGGTTAGGGTTAAAGTTAGGCTTTGGGTTAGGGTAAGGGATAGGGTTAGGGTTAGGGTTAGTCTTAGGTTAAGGGTTAGCGTTAGGGTTAGCGTTACGGTTAGGGTATGGGTAAGGGTTAGTGTTAGACTTAGGGTTAGGTTTAGGGTTGGGGTTAAGTTTAGGTTACGGTTAGGGTAAGGGTAAGGGTTAGAGTTATGGTTAGGGTTAGGTTTAGCGAAAGGTTAAGGGTAAGGGTTAGGGTTAGGGCTTGGGTTAGGGTAAGGATTAGGGTTAGGTTTAGGGTTAGTTTTAGGGTTAGGTTTAGGGTTAGTTTTAGGTTAAGGGTTACTGTTAGGGTTATGGTTAGCATTAAGGTTACGGTTACGGCAAGGATAAGGGTTAGGGTTAGGGTTAGGGTTACGGTTAGGGTTAGGGGTTATGGTTAGGGTTAGGTTCAGAGTTAGGCTTAGAGTTAGAATAAGAGTTAGGGTTAGTTATAAGGTTAGGGTTCGGATTAGATTTAGGGTTAGGGTTAGGGTCAGGGTTAGGGTTAAGGTTAGCGTTAGTCTTAGGTTTAGGGTTAGAGTTAGGATTAGGGTAAGGGTAAGGGTTAGGGTTAGGATTAGAGTTAGGGTTAGGGTAAGGGTTAGGGTTAGGGTTATAGTTAGGGTTAGGTTTAGGGATAGGGTTAGGGTAAGGTTAAGGGTTAGGGTTAGGGTTAGGTTTAAGATTGGGGTTAAGGTTAGCGTTAGGTTTAGGGTAAGGTAAGAGTTAGGGTTAGAGCAAGGATTAGGGTTAGGATAAGAGTTAAGTTTAGGGTTAGGGTTATGGTTAGAGTTAGGTTTAGGGTTAGGTTAAGGCTAAGGGTTAGGTTTAGTGTTAGGATTAGGGTTACGTTAAGGGTTAGGGTTAGGGGTTAGGGTTAGGGTTAGGGTAAGGGTTAGGGTTAGGGTAAGGGTTAGGTTAGGGTTAGGGTTAGGGTTAGGGTAAGGGTTAGGTTTAGGTTTAGGTTTAGGGTTAAGGTAAGCGTTAGGGTTAGGGTAAGGATAATGGTTAGGTTAGGGTTAGGGTTAGGATTAGGGTACGGGTTAGGGTTAGGGTTAGGGTTAGGTTTAGGGTTAGGGTTAGGGTTAGGGTAAGGGTATGGGATAGGGTTATGGTTAGAGTTAGGGTTAGGGTTAGTTTTAGGGTTAGGATAAGGGTAGGGTTAATCTTAGGTTTAGGGTTAGGGTTACGGTTAGAGTTAGGGTAATTAGAAGGGTTAGGGATAAGGTTAGGTTTAGGGTTAGGGGTAGTGTTAAGGTTATTGTTAGGGTTAGGGTAAGGGTAAGAGTTATGTTTTGGATTAGGGTTGGGGTTAGGGTAAGGGTTAGGGTTAGGGTTAAGGTTAGGGATAGCGTTAGGGTAAGGGTAAGTGTTAGGTTAGGGTTAGGGTTAGGGTTATGGTAAGGGTTAGGTTTAGGGTTAGGTTTAGGGTTAAGGTTAGGGTTAGGGTTAGGGTAAGGGTTAGTTTAGAGTTAGGGTTAGGGTTAGGGTAAGGGTTAGGGTTAGGGTTAGGGTTAGGTTTAGGGTAAGGGTAAGGGTTAGGGTTAAGGTTAGGGTTAGGGTTAGGGTTAGGTTTAGTATAAGGGTAAGGGTAAGGGTTAGGTTTAGGGTTAATCTTAGGTTTAGGGTTAGGGTTAGGGTTAGAGTTAGGGAAATTATAAGGGTTGGGGATAAGGTTAGGTTTATTGTTAGGGGTAGTGTTAAGGTTAGGGTTAGGGTAAGGGTAAGAGTTATGGTTAGGATTAGGGTTGGGTTTAGGGTAAGTTTTAGGGTTAGGATTAGGGTTAGGTTTAGGGTTAGTGTTAGGCTAAGGGTAAGGGTTAGGTTTAGGGTCAGGGTTAGGGTTAGGGTTATGTTAAGGATTAGGGTTTTGGTTAGGGTAAGGGTTAGGGGTTAGGGTTATTGTTTGGTTAGGGTTAGGGTAAGGGTTAAGGTTAGGGTTAGGGTAAGGTTTAGGGTTAGGTTTATGGTCAGGGTTAGGGTAAGCGTTAGGATTAGTGTTAGGGTTAGGGTAAGGGTTAGGGTTAGGGTTAGGGTTAGGGTTAGGTTTAGGTTTACTGTTAGGGTTAGGGTTAGGGTAAGGGTAAGTGTTAGGGTTAAGGTTAGGGTTAGGGTTAGGTTTAGGGTAAGGGTAAGGGTTAAGGTTAGGATTAGGGTTAGGTTTAGGGTAAGAGTTAGGGTTAGGGTTAGGTTTAGGGTTAGCTTTAGCGTTAGGGTTAGGGTAAGGGTAAGGTTTAGGGTTAGGGTTAGGGTTAGGTTTAGTGTTGGGGTTAAGGCTAGGCTTATGGTTAGGGTAAGGGTATGTGTTAGGGTTAGGGTTAGGTTTAAGGTAAGGGTAAGAGTTAGGGTTAGGGTTAGGGATAGGTTTATTGTAAGGGTTAGGTTTAGGTTTAGGGTAAGGGTAAGGTTTAGGGTTAGGGTTAGGGTAAGGGTAAGGTTTTGGGTTAAGGTTAGGTTTAGGATTAGGTTTAGGGTTATTGTAAGGGTCAGTGTTAGGGTTGGGGTAAGGGTTAGGGTTATGGTAAGGGTTAGGGTTAGGGTTAGGGTTAGGGTATGGGTTAGGGTAAGTGTTAGGGATAGGGTTAGGGTTAGGATAAGGGTAAGTGTTAGATTTAGGGTTAGGGTTGCGTTTAGGGATTAGGGTAAGGTGTTTGGGTTAGGGTTAGGGTTAGGGTATGGGTTAGGGTTAGGGGTTAGGGTTAGGTTTAGGGTTAGTGTTAGGGTTAGGGTAAGGTTTAGGGGTAGGGTTAGGGTTAGGGTTAGGGTAAGTGTTAGGTTTAGGGTTAGGGTTGGGGTTAGGGGAAGGGTTAGGGTAGGTTTGGGGTTAGGGTTAGGGTTAGGGTTAGGGTAAGGGTTAGGGTTAGGTTTAGGGTTTGGTTTAGGGTTAGGTTTAGGGTTGGGTTAAGATTAGGGTAAGGGTTAGGGTTAGGGGTTAGGGTTAGGTTTAGGTTAAGGCTTAGGGTCATTGTTAGTGTTAGGGTTAGAGTAAGGGTTAGGTTTAGGTTAGGTTTAGGGTAAGGGTTAGGGTTAGGTTTAGGTTTAGGGATAGAGTTAGGGATAGGGTTAGGATTAGGTTTAGTGTTTGGTTAAGGTTAGGGTTAGGGTAAGGTTTAGGGTTAGGGTTAGGGTTAGATTTAGGGTTAGGGTTAGGGTAAGGGTTAGTTTTAGGGTAAGGGTTAGGGTTAGGGTAGAGTTAAGGGATAGGGTTAGGGTTAGGGTTAGGGTAAGGGTTAGGGTTAGGGTTAGGGTCAGGGTAAGGGTAAGGATTAGGGTTATTGTGAGGGTTAGGGTTAGATTTAGGGTTAGGGTTAGGGTTCGGTTTAGGGTTAAGTTTAGGGTTAGGGTTAGGGTAAGGGTAAGGGTTAGAGTTAGGGTTAGGGTTAGGTTTAGTGTTGGGGTTAAGGTTAGGGTTAGGGTAACTGTTAGGGTTAGGCTTAGGGTTAGGTTTAGGGTTAGGTTTAGGGTTACGGTTAGTGTTAGGGTTATGGTGAGGGTAAGGGTATGTGTTAGGGTTAGGGTTAGGTTTAAGGTAAGGGTAAGAGTTAGGGTTAGGGTTAGGGATAGGTTTATTGTAATGGTTAGGGTTAGGTTTAGGGTAAGGGTAAGGTTTAGGGTTAGGGTTAGGGATAGGGTAAGGGTAAGGTTTAGGGTTAAGGTTAGGGTTAGGGTTAGGTTTAGGGTTATTGTAAGGGTAAGTGTTATGGTTAGGGTTAGGGTTAGGGTTAGGGTAAGGGTTAGGGTTAGGGTTTGGGTTAGGGTAGGGGTTAGAGTAAGTGTTAGGGTTAGGGTTAGGGTTAGGATAAGGGTAAGTGTTAGAGTTAGGGTTAAGGTTAGGTTTAGGGGTTAGGGTTAGGGTTAGGGTTACGTGTTTGGGTTAGGATTAGTGTTAGGGTATGGGTTAGGTTTAGGGGTTAGGGTTAGTGTTAGGGTTAGGTGAAAGGTTTGGGTTAGGGTTAGGGTTAGGTTTAGGGTAAGGGTAAGGTTTAGGGTTAGTGTTAGTGTTAGGGTAAATTTTAGGATTATGTTTAGGTTAAGGGTTAGGTTTAGGGTTAGGGGTAGGGTTAGGGTTAGCGTTAGGTTAAGGGTTAGGCTTAGGGTTAGGGTAGGGGTTAGGGAAAGTGTAAGTGGTAGGCTTAGGGTTAGGGTTATGATAAGGATAAGGGTTACGGTTAGGGTTAGGGTTAGGGATAGTAGTTAGGGTTATCGTTATGGTTAGGGTTAGGGTAAGGGTTAGGGTTAGGGGTTAGGGTTAGGTTTAGGTTAAGGCTTAGGGTCAGTGTTAGTGTTAGGGTTAGAGTAAGTGTTAGGGTTAGGGTTAGGGTAAGGGTAAGGGTTAGGTTTAGTTTTAGGGTTAGGGTTGTATTTAGTTTGAGGGTTAGGGTTAGGGCAAGGGTAAGTGTTAGGGTTAGGGTTAGGGTAAGGGTAAGGGTTAGGGTTAGGGTTAGGGTTAGGTTTAGGGTAAGGTTTAGGGTAAGGGTAAGGGTTAGGGTTAGGGTTACGGTTAGGTTTAGTGTTGGGGTTAAGGTTAGGGTTAGGGTAAGTGTTAGGTTTAGGGTTAGGGTTAGGTTTAGGGTAAGGGTAAGGGTTAGGTTTAGGGTCAGGGTTAGGGTTAGGGTGAGTGTTAGGATAAGTGTTAGGGTTAGGGTTAGGGTCAGGGTTAGGGTAAGCGTTAGAATTAGGGTTAGGGTTAGGTTTAGGTTTAGGGTTAGGGTTAGGGTAAGGGTAAAGTTTAGGGTTATGGTTAGGGTTAGGGTAAGGTTTAGGGTAAGAGTTAGGGTTAGGGTTAGGTTTAGGGTTAAGTTTAGGGAAAGAGTTAGGGTAAGGGTAAGGTTTAGGGTTAGGGTTGGGGTTGTGGTTGGGTTTAGTTTTGGGGTTAAGGTTAGGGTTAGGGTAAGGGTTAGTGTTAGGCTTAGGGTTAGGTTTAGGGTTAGGTTTAGGCTTACGGTGAAGGTTAGGGTTATGGTGATGGTAAGGGTATGTGTTAGGGTTAGGTTTAGGTTTAAGGTAAGGGTAAGAGTTAGGGTTAGGGTTAGGGATAGGTTTATTTTAAGGGTTAGGGTTAGGTTTAGTGTAAGGGTAAGGTTTAGGGTTAGGGTTAGGGTAAGGGTAAGGGTTAGGGTTAGTGATAGGTTTAGGGTTAGGTTTAGGATAAGGGTAAGTGTTAGAGTTAGGGTTAGGGTTAGGTTTAGGGGTTAGGGTTGGGGTTAGGTGTTTGGGTTAGGATTAGGGTTACGGTATGGGTTAGTGTTAGGGGTTAGGGTTAGTGTTAGGGTTAGGTTAAGGGTTAGGGTTATGGTTAGTGTTAGGGTTAGGGTAAGGGTAAGTGTTAGTGTTAGGTTTAGGGTTAGGGAAAGGGTTAGGGTTAGGGTTAGGGTTAGGTTTAGGTCTAGGTTTAGGGTTAGGGTCAGGGTAAGGGTTAGGTTTAGGGTTAAGCTTAGGTTTAGGGTTAGGGTTAGGGTTAGGTTTAGGGAAATTATAAGGGTTAGGTTTAACGGTAGGTTTAGGGTTAGGGGTAGTGTTAAGGTTAGGGTTACGGTTAGGTTAAGGGTAAGGGTTATGGTTAGGATTAGGGTTAGGGTTAGGGTAAGGGTTAGGGTTAGGGTTAGGTTTAGGTTTAGGTTTAGGGTAAGGGTACGGGTTAGGTTTAGGGTCAGGGTTAGGGTTAGAGGAAGGGTAAGGGTTAGGGTTAGGGTTAGGGTAAGGGGGTGGGTTAGGTTTAGGGTTAGGTTTAGGGTAAGAGTTGGGGTTAGGGTTAGGGTTTAGGGTTAGGGTTGGGTTTAGTTTGAGGGTTAGGGTTAGGGTAAGGGTTAGTGTTAGGGTTAGGCTTAGGGTCAGTGTTAGTGGTAGGGTTAGAGTAAAGGTTAGGGTTAGGGTTAGGGTAAGGGTAAGGGTTAGGGTTAGGTTTAGGGTTAGTGTTTTGGGTTAGGGTTGGGTTTAGTTTGAGGGTTAGGGTTAGGGTAAGGGTAAGTGTTAGGGTTAGGGTTAGGGTAAGGGTAAGGGTTAGGGTTAGGGTTAGGGTTAGGTTTAGGTTTACGTTTAGGATAAGGGTAAGGGTTAGGGTTAGGGTTAGTGTTAGGGTTAGGGTTAGGGTAACGGCTAGGGTTAGCTTTTCGGTTAGGGTTAGAGTTAGGCTTAGGGTTATGGTAAGGGTAAGGGTTAGGGTTAGGGTAAGGTTTAGGGGTTAGGTTTAGGGTTAGGTTAAGGGTTAGGGTTAGGGTTGGGGTTAGGATAAGGGTAGGGGTTCGGTTTAGGGTTAGGTAAGGGTAAGTGTTAGGGTTAGGGTTAGGTTTAGTGTTGGGGTTAAGGTTAGGGTAGGTTAGGGTAAGGGTAAGGGTTAGGGTTACGGTTAAGGTTAGGGTTAGGGTTAGGGTAAGGGTTAGGGTTAGGGTTAGGGTTAGGTTTAGGGTTGGGTTTAAGATTAGGGTTAGGGTTAGGGTAAGGGTTAGGGTTAGGGTTAGGGTAAGTGTTAGGATTAGGGTTAGGGCTAGGGTTAAGGTTAGGTTTAGGGTAAGGGGAAGGGATAGAGTTAGGGTTAGGGTTAGGGTTCTGATAAGGGTAAGGGGTAGGGTTAGGGTAAGGATTGGGGTTAGGGTTTGGTTTAGTGTAAGGGTTAGGGTTAGGGTTAGCATTAAAGTTAGGGTTAGGGTTAGGGTAGGGGTAAGGCTTACGGTTAGGGTTAGGGTTACGGTTAGGGTTAGGGTTTAGGTTTAGTGTTAGGTTTAGGGTTAGGGTTAGGGTTAGGGTTAGGATTAAGCTTAGGTTTAGGGTTAGGGTTAGGGTTAGGTTTAGGGAAATTATAAGGGTTAGGGTTACGGTAGTGGTTACGGTAAGTGTTACGGTTAGGGTTAATGTCAGGATAAGGGTAAGCGTTAGAGTTAGGGTTAGGTTTAGGGGTTAGGGTTAGGGGTTAGGGTTAGGGTTACGGTTAGGGTATGGGTTAGGGTTAGGGGTTAGGTTTAGTGTTAGGGTTAGGGTTAATTTTAGGGTTAGGGATAGTGTTAGGATAAGGGTTAGATTTAGGGTTAGTGTTAGAGTTAGGGTAATGGTTAGGGTTAGGGTTAGGGTTAGGGTTAGGGTAAGTTTTAGGGTTAGGGTTAGCGTTAGGGGAGGGTTTGGGTTAGGGTAAGGGTTAGGGTTAGGTTTAGGGTTGGTTTAGGGTTAGGGTATGGTTAGGGTTAGGGTAAGGGTTAGGGTTAGGGTTAAGGTTAGGGTTTGGTTTAGGTTTAGGGTTAGGGTTAGGGTTAGGGTAAGGGTTAGGGATAGGGTTAGGTTTAGGGTTACGGTTAGGTTTAGTGTTAAGGTTAGAGTAAGGGTAAGGGTTAGGGTTAGGTTTAGGGTTAAATTTATTGTTGTGGTTAAGGTTAGGGTTAGGGTAAGTGTTAGGGTTAGGTTTAGGGTAAGGGTAAGGTTTTGGGTTAGGGTTAGGGTTAGGGTTACGGTTAGGGTCATGGTAAGGATAAGAGATATGGTTAGGTTTAGGGTTAGGGTTAGGGTTAGGTTAGTGTAAGGGCAAGCGTAAGGGATATGGTTAGGTTTAGGATTAGGGTTAGTGTTACGGTTAGGTTAGGTTTAGGGTTTGGTTAGGATTAGGTTTAGGGTTGGGGTTAAGATTAGGTATAGGGTTAGGGTTATGGTTAGGGTTAAGGCAAGGGTAAGGGTTAGGGTTAAGTTTAGGGTTAGGGTAAGGTTTAGGTTTAGGTTTAGGGTTAGGGTAAGCGTAAGGGTTAGGGTTAGGATTGGGGTTAGGGTTAGGGTTAGGGTTAGGGTTAGGTTTAAAGTTAGTGTTAGGTTTAGGGTTACGGTTAGGATAAGGATAAGGGTTAGGTTTAGGGTTAGTGTTATGGTTAGGGTAAGGGTTAGGGTTAGGGTTAGGGTTAGGGTAAGTGTTAGGGTTAGGGTTAGGGTTAGTGTTAGGGTTAGGGGAAGGGTGTGGGTTAGGGTAAGGGTTAGGTTTAGGGTTAGGGTTAGGTTTAGGTTTAGGGTTAGGGTAAGTGTTAGGGTTAGGGTTAAGGTTAGGGTTAGGTTTAGGTTTAGTGTTAGGGTTAGGATAAGGGTAAGGATTAGGGTTAGGATTGGGGTTAGGTTTAGGGTAAGCGTTACGGTTAGGGTTAGGGATACGCTTAGTTTTAGGGTTCCGGTTAGAGTAAGGGTAAGGGTTAGGGTTAGGTTTAGGGTTAGATTTAGTGTTGTGGTTAAGGTTAGGGTTAGGGTAAGGGTTAGGGTTAGGTTTAGGGTAAGGGTAAGGTTTTGGGTTAGGGTTAGGGTTAGGGTTACGGTTAGGGTAAGGGTAAGAGTTATGGTTAGGTTTAGGTTTAGGGTTAGGTTTAGGGTTATGGTAAGGGTAAGTGTAATCGTAAGGTTTATGGTTAGGTTTAGGATTAGGGTTAGGGTTACGGTTAGGGTTAGGTTTAGGTTTTGGGTTAGGGTTAGGTTTAGGGTTGGGGTTAAGATTAGGTTTAGGGTTAGGGTTATGCTTAGGGTTAGGGCAAGGGTAAGGGTTATGGATAAGTTTAGAGTTAGGGTTAGGTTTAGGATTAGGGTTAGGGTTAGGGTAAGCGTAAGGGTTAGGGTTAGGATTGGGGTTAGGGTTAGTGTAAGGGTTAGGGTTAGGTTTAAGGTTAGTGTTAGGTTTAGGGTTTTGGTTAGGGTAAGGGTAAGTGTTAGTGTTAGGGTTAGGGTTAGGTTTTGTGTTGGGGTTAATGTTAGAGTTAGGGTTAGTGTTAGGATTAGGTTTAGCGTAAGGGTAAGGTTTAGGTTTAGGCGTAGGGTTAGGGTTAGGGTTACGGTAAGGGTTAGGCTTTGGGTTAGGGTTAGGGTAGGGGTTAGGGTTAGGGTTAGGTTGAGGGTTAGGGTTAGGGTAAGGATAAGTGTTAGTGTTATGGTTAGGGTTAGGGTAAGGGTAAGGGTTAGGGTTAGGTTTAGGTTTAGTTGTTATGGTTAGGGTTACAGTTAGTTTGAGGGTTAGGGTTAGGGTAAGGGTAAGTGTTAGGGTTAGGGTTAGGGTTAGGGTAAGGCTAAGGATTAGGGTTAGGGTTAGGGATAGGGTTAGGGTTAAGGCTGAAGTTAGGGTTAGGGTAAGGCTTAGGGTTAGGCTTAGGGTAAGGGTTAGGGTTAGATTTAGGGTTAGGGTTACAGTTAGGGTAAGGGTTAGAGTAAGGGCAAGTGTTAGGGTTAGGGTTATGGTAAGGTTTAGGGGTTAGGGTTAGGGTTAGTGTTCGGTTAAGGGTTAGGGTTAGGATTGGGGTTAGGATAAGGGTTGGGGTTAGGTTTAGGGTTAAGGTAAGGGTAAGTGTTAGGGTTAGGGTTAGGTTTAGGGTTGGGGTTAAGGTTAGGGTTAGGGTTTGGGTAAGGTTAAGGGTCAGGGTTAGGGTTAGAGTTAGGGTTAAGGTTAGGGTTAGGGTTAGGGTTATGGTTAGGGTAAGGGTTAGCGTTAGGGTAGGGTTAGGTTTACGGTTGGGTTAAAGATTAGGCTTAGGTTTAGGGTAAGGGTTAGGGTTAGGGTTAGGTTTAGGGTAAGTGTTAGGGTTAGGGTTAGGGCTAGGTTTAGGGTTAGGGTTTGGGTAAGGTTAAAGGATAGTGTTAGGGTTAGAGTTAGGTGTTAGGGTTAAGGTTAGGGTTAGTTTTAGTTTTATGGTTATGGTTAGAGTAAGGGTAAGGGTTAGGGTTAGGTTTAGGTTTAGGGTTAGGGTTAGGGTAAGGGTAAGGGTTAGGTTTAGGGTTAGGGTTAAGGTTAGGGTAAGGGTTAGGGTTAGGGTTAGGTTTAGGGAAAGGGTAAGGGTTAGGGTTATGGTAAGGATTGGGGTTAGGGTTTGGATTAGGGTGAGGTTTAGGTTTAGGGTCAGCATTAAGGTAAGGGTTAGGGTTAGGGTAAGGGTAAGATTTACTATTAGGGTTAGGGTTACGGTTAGGGTTAGGGGTTAGGGTTAGAGTTAGTGTTAGGGTTAGGGTTAGGGTAAGGATAAGAGTTAGGTTTAGGGTTAGAGTTAGGGTTAGGGTTAGGGTTAGGATAAGGGTTAGGTTTAGGGTTAGGGTTAGGGTTACAGTTAGGCTTAGGGTAAGGGTAGTGTTAGGGTTAGTGTTAGGTTAAGGTTTTGGGTTAGGGTTTAGGGTTAGGTTTAGCGTTAGGGTTAGGGTTCGGGTAAGGGTTAGCGTTAGGGTAAGGGTATGTGTTAGGGTTAGGGTTAGCGTTAGAGTTATTGTTAGGGTTAGGGTAAGGGTATGGGTTAGGGTTAGGGTTAGGTTTAGGGTTGGGGTTAAGATTAGGGTTACGGTTAGGGTAAGGGGAAGGGTTTAGGTTAGGGTTAGGATTAACAATAAGTTAAGGGTAAGGATTAGGGTTAGGGTTAGGGTTAAGGTAAGAGTAAGGGTTAGGGTTAGTGTTAGGGTTAGGTTTAGGGTAAGGGTTAGGGTTAGGGTTAGGGTATGGGTAAGTTTTAGGGTAGGGGTTAGGGTTAGGGTTAGGTTAAGGGTAAGGCTTAGTGTTAGGGTTAGGGTTAGGATTAGGGTTAGGTTTAGGGTAAGGGTTAGGGTTAGGGTTTGGATTAGGGTGAGGTTTAGGGTTAGGGTTAGGGTAAGGGTAAGGGTTAGGTTTAGGGTTAGGTTTAGGTTTGGGGTTGAGGTTAGGGTTAGGGTTAGCGTGAGGGTAAGGGTAAGGGGTAAGGTTAGGGTTACGGTTAGGGTAAGGGTTAGGGTAAGGGATAGGGTTAGAGTTACGGTTAGGTTTAGGGTTACGGTTAGGTTTAGGGTTACGGTTAGGGTAAGGGTATGTGTTAGGTTTAGTGTTAGTGTTAGGGTTAGGGTTAGCGTTAGGTGAAGGGTAAGGGTTAGGGTTAGGTTGAGGGTTATGGTAAGGGTAAGGGTTAGGGTTAGGGTTAGGTTTAGGGTTAGGGTAAGGGTCAGGGTTAGGATTAGGGTTAGGGTAAGTGTTAGGGTTAGGGTTAGGGTTACGGTAGGGGTTAGGTTAAGGGTAAGTGTTAGGGTTAGGGTTAGAATAAGGGTAAGGTTTAGGGGTAGGATTAGTGTTAGGGTTAGGGTAAGGTGTAGGGTTAGGTTTAGGGTTAAGCTTAAGTGTTAGGGTTAGGGTTAGGTTTAGGTTTATGGTTAGGGTTAGGGTAAGGGTAAGGGTTAGGTTTAGGGTTAGGGTTAAGGTTAGAGTAAGGGTTAGCTTAGGGTTAGGGGTAGGGAAAGGGTAAGGGTTAGGGTTATGTTAAAGATTGGGGTTAGGGTTTGGTTTAGGGTAAGGTTTAGGTTTAGGGTCAGCATTAAGGTTAGGGTTAGGGTTAGGGTAACAGTAAGGGTTACGGTTAGGGTTAGGGTTACTGTTAGGGTTAGGGGTTAGGGTTAGTGTTAGGGTTAGGGTTAGGGTTAGGGTTAGGTTAAGGATAAGTGTTAGGTTTAGGGTTAGGGTTAGGGTTAGGGTAAGGGTTAGGGTTAGGTTTAGGGTGAGGGTTAGGGTTAGCGTTAGGTTTAGGGTTGGGGTTAAGCGTAGGGTTAGGTTTAGGGTGAGGGTTAGGGTTAGGGTTAGGGTTACGGTAGGGGTTAGGTTAAGGGTAAGTGTTAGGGTTAGGGGTAGAATAAGGGTAAGGGTTAGGGTTAGGATTAGTGTTAGGGTTAGGGTAAGGGGTAGGGTTAGGTTTAGGGTTAAGCTTAAGGGTTAGGGTCATGGTTAGGGTTAGGGTTAGGTTTAGGTTTAGGGTTAGGGTTAGGGTAAGGGTAAGGGTTAGGTTTAGGGTTAGGGTTAAGGTTAGGGTAAGGGTTAGGGTTAGGATTAGGGGTAGGGAAATGGTATGGGTTAGGGTTATGTTAAAGATTGGGGTTAGGGTTTGGTTTAGGGTAAGGTTTAGGTTTAGGGTCAGCATTAAGTTTAAGGTTAGGGTTAGGGTAACAGTAAGGGTTACGGTTAGGGTTAGGGTTACTGTTAGGGTTAGGGGTTAGGGTTAGTGTTAGGGTTAGGGTTAGGGTTAGGTTAAGTATAAGTATTAGGTTTAGGGTTACGGTTAGGGTTAGGGTTAGGGTAAGGGTTAGGGTTAGGGTTAGGGTGAGGGTTAGGGTTAGCGTTAGGTTTAGGGTTGGGGTTAAGGGTAGGGTTAGGGTTAGGGTGAGGGTAAGGGTTGGGGTTAGGTTTAGGATTAGGTATAAGGTTAGGGTTAGGATTATGGTAAGGGTAAGTGTTAGGGTTAGGATTAGGGTTAGGGTTAGGTTAAGGGTTAGGGTTAGTTTTTTGGTTAGGTTTAGGGTTAGGGTTATGGTAAGGGTAAGGGTTAGGGTTAGGGTTAGGTTTAGGGTTGGGGTTAAGATTAGGGTTACGGTTAGGGTAAGGGTAAGGGTTTGGGTTAGGGTTAGGGTTAAGGTAAGAGTAAGGGTTAGGGTTAGTGTTAGGGTTAGGTTTAGGTTAAGGGTTAGGGTTAGGGTATGGGTAAGTTTTAGGGTAGGGGTTAGTTTTAGTGTTAGGTTAAGGGTAAGGGTTAGTGTTAGGGTTAGGGTTAGGATTATGGTTAGGTTTAGGGTAAGGGTTAGGTTTAGGGTTAGGGTTAGGGTGAGGTTTAGGGTTAGGGTTAGGGTAAGGGTAAGGGTTAGGGTTAGGTTTAGGTTTAGGGTTGGGGTTGAGGTTAGGGTTAGGGTTAGAGTGAGGGTAAGGATAAGGGTTAGGGTTAGGGTTAGGGTAAGGGATAGGGTTAGGGATAGGTTTAGAGTTACGGTTAGGTTTAGGGTTACGGTTAGGGTTAGGGTTAGGGTAAGGGTAAGGGTATGTGTTAGGGTTAGTGTTAGTGTTAGGGTTAGGGTTAGCGTTAGGGTAAGGGTACGGGTTAGGGTTAGGTTTAGGGTTAAGGTAAGGGTAAGGGTTAGGGTTAGGGTTAGGTTTAGGGCAAGGTTAGGGTTAGGTTTAGGGTATCGGTAAGGTTTAGGTTTAGGATTAGGGTTAGGATTAGGGTTATGCTAAGGGTAAAGGTTAGGGTTAGGTTTAGGTTTAGGGTCAGGGTAAGGGTAAGGGTTAGGATTAGGGTTAGGGTAAGGGTTAGGTTTAGGGTTAGGGTTAGGGTTAGGGTTAGGGTTAGGGTAAGGGTTAGGGTTAGGGTTAGGTTTAGGGTAAGGGTTAGCGTAAGGGTTAGGGTTAGGGTAAGGGTTAGGTTAGGGTTAGGGTTAGGTTTAGGGTAAGGGTTAGCGTAAGGGTTAGGGTTAGGGTAAGGGTTAGGTTAGGGTTAGGGTTAGGGTTAGGGTAAGGGTTAGGTTTAGGGGTACAGTTAGGGTTAGAGTTAGGGTTAGGGTAAGGGTATGTGTTAGGGTTAGTGTTAGGGTTAGTGTTAGCTTTAGGGTAAGGGTAAGGGTTAGGGTTAGGGTTAGGCTTTAGGTAAGGGTAAGGTTTAGGTTTAGGGTTAGGGTTAGGGTTAGGGTAAGGGTTAGGGTTAGGTTTAGGTTTAGGGTAAGGGTTAGGGTTAGGGTTAGGTTAAGGGTTAGGGTTAGGGTTAGGGTTAGGGTAGGGGATAGGGTAAGGGTAAGAGTTAGGTTTAGGGTTAGAATAAGGGTAAGGTTAGCGTTAGGGTTAGGGTTAGGTGTTAGGGTTATGGTTAGGGTTAGTTTTAGGTTTAGGGTTAGGGTTAGGTTAAGAGTAAGGGTCAGGGTTAATGTTAGGGTTAGTGTTAGGTTTATGGTTAGCGTTAGGTAAGGGCAATTGTTAGGGTTAGGGTCACGGTTAAGGATAGGGTTAGGGTTAGGTTTAGGGTTAAGGTTAGGGTAAGGGTAAGGGTTAGGGTTAGTGTTAGGGTTAAGATTAGGTAAGGGTTAGGGTAAGGGTTAGGTTTAGGGTAAGGGTTAGGGTTAGGGTTAGAGTTAGGGTTAGGGTTAGAGTTAGGTTTAGGGTAAGTGTAAGGGTTAGGGTTAGGGTTTGGGTTAGGGTCAGATTAAGGGTTAGGTTTAGGGGTTAGGGTTAGGGTTAGGGTTAAGACAAGGGTTAGGGTTAGAGTTAGGGTAAGGGTTAGGTTTAGTGTTTTGGTTAGGGTAAGTGTTAGTGTTAGTGTTAGTCTTAGGGTTAGGGTTATGGTTAGGTTAAGGTTTTGAGTTAGGGTTAGGGTAACAGTAAGGGTTAGGGTTACGGTTAGGGTTAGGTTAGGCTTAGGGTAAGGATAAGTGTTAGGGTTAGGATTAGTGTTAGGATTAGGGTTAGGGTTAGGGTTAGGGTTAGGCTTTAGGTAAGGGTAAGGTTTAGGTTTAGGGTTAGGTTAGGGTTAGGGTAAGGGTTAGGGTTAGGTTTAGGGTTAGGGTAAGGGTTAGGGTTAGGGTTAGGTTAAGGGTTAGGGTTAGGGTAGGGGATAGGGTAAGGGTAAGAGTTAGGTTTAGGGTTAGAATAAGGGTAAGATTAGGGTTAGGGTTAGGGTTAGGTGTTAGGGTTATGGTTAGGGTTAGTTTTAGGTTTAGGGTTAGGGTTAGGTTAAGAGTAAGGGTCAGGGTTAGGGTTAGGGTTAGTGTTAGGTTTATGGTTAGCGTTAGGGTAAGGGCAATTGTTAGGGTTAGGGTCACGGTTAAGGATAGGGTTAGGGTTAGGTTTAGGGTTAAGGTTAGGGTAAGGGTAAGGGTTAGGGTTAGTGTTAGGGTTAAGATTAGGTTTAGGGTCAGTGATAGGGTTAGGGTAAGGGTTAGGTTTAGGGTAAGGGTTAGGGTTAGGATTAGAGTTAGGGTTAGGGTTAGAGTTAGGTTTAGGGTAAGTGTAAGGGTTAGGGTTAGGGTTTGGGTTAGGGTCAGATTAAGGGTTAGGGTTAGGGGTTAGGGTTAGGGTTAGTGTTAAGACAAGGGTTAGGGTTAGAGTTAGGGTAAGGGTTAGGGTTAGTGTATTGGTTAGGGTAAGTATTAGTGTTAGTGTTAGTCTTAGGGTTAGGGTTATGGTTAGGTTAAGGTTTTGAGTTAGGGTTAGGGTAACAGTAAGGGTTAGGGTTAGGGTTAGGGTTAGGTTAGGCTTAGGGTAAGGATAAGTGTTAGGGTTAGGATTAGTGTTAGGATTAGGGTTAGGGTTAGGGTTAGGGTTAGGGTTAGGCTTTAGGTAAGGGTAAGGTTTAGGTTTAGGGTTAGGGTTAGGGTTAGGGTTAGGGTAAGGGTTAGGGTTAGGTTTAGGGTTAGGGTAAGGGTTAGGGTTAGGGTTAGGTTAAGGGTTAGGGTTAGGGTTAGGGTTAGGGTAGGGGATAGGTTAAGGGTAAGAGTTAGGTTTAGGGTTAGAATAAGTGTAAGGTTAGGGTTAGGGTTAGGGTTAGGTGTTAGGGTTATGGTTAGGGTTAGTTTTAGGTTTAGGGTTAGGGTTAGGTTAAGAGTAAGGGTCAGGGTTAGGGTTAGGGTTAGTGTTAGGTTTATGGTTAGCGTTAGGGTAAGGGCAATTGTTAGGGTTAGGGTCACGGTTAAGGATAGGGTTAGGGTTAGGTTTAGGGTTAAGGTTAGGGTAAGGGTAAGGGTTAGGGTTAGTGTTAGGGTTAAGATTAGGTTTAGGGTTAGTGATAGGGTTAGGGTAAGGGTTAGGTTTAGGGTAAGGGTTAGGGTTAGGGTTAGAGTTAGGGTTAGGGTTAGAGTTAGGTTTAGGGTAAGTGTAAGGGTTAGGGTTAGGGTTTGGGTTAGGGTCAGATTAAGGGTTAGGGTTAGGGTTTAGGGTTAGGGTTAGTGTTAAGACAAGGGTTAGGGTTAGAGTTAGGGTAAGGGTTAGGGTTAGTGTATTGGTTAGGGTAAGTGTTAGTGTTAGTGTTAGTCTTAGGGTTAGGGTTATGGTTAGCTTAAGGTTTTGAGTTAGGGTTAGGGTAACAGTAAGGGTTAGGGTTAGGTTAGGCTTAGGGTAAGGATAAGTGTTAGGGTTAGGATTAGTGTTAGGATTAGGGTAAGGGTTAGGGTTAGGGTTAGTGTTAAGGTAAGCGTTAGGTTTCGTTTTAGGGTTAGGGTTAGGGTTAGGGTAAGGGGCAGAGTTAGGGTTAGGATTCGGGTTAGGGTTAGGGTAAGGGTTAGGGTTAGGGTTTGGTTACAGTTAGGGTAAGGGTAAGTTTTAGGGTTAGGTTTAGCGTTACAGTTAGGGTAAAAGTTAGGGTTAGATTTAGCGTTAGGGTTAGGGTTAGGGTAAGGGTAAGGATTAGGGTAAGTGTTAGGGTTAGGATTAGGGTTAGGGTTAGGATAAGGGTAAGGGTTATGGTTAGGGTTAGGTGTTAGGGTTAGGGTTAGGGTTAGGTTTAGGGTTAGGGTTAGGGTAAGGGTAAGGGTTAGGGTTAAGGTTAGGGCTCGCGTAAGTTTTAGGGTTTGGGTTAGGGTATGGGTAAGGGTTAGGGTTAGGGTTAGGGTAAGGGCTAGGGTTAGGTTTAGGGTTAGGGTTAGAGTTAGGGTTAGGGTTAGGGTAAGGCTAAGGGTAAGGGTTAGTGGTTAGGGTTAGGATTAGGTGAAGGGTTAGGGGTTAGGGTTAGGGTTAGGGTTAGGTTAAGGGTTAGGGTTAGGGTTGGGGCTAGGAAAAGGGTTGGGTTTAGGGTTAGGGTTAGGGTAATGGTAAGTGTTAGGATTAGGGTTAGGGTTAGGTCTAGTGTTGGGGTTAAGGTTAGCGTAGGGTTAGGGTAAGGGTAAGGGTTAGGGTTAGAGTTAGGGTTAGGGTAAGGGTTAGAGTTAGGGTTGAGGTTAGGGTTAGGGTTGGGTTTAAGATTAGGGTTAGGTTTAGGGTAAGGGTTACGGTTAGGGTTAGGGTTAGGGTAAGTGTTAGGGTTAGGTTTAGGGCTAGGATTAGGGTTAGGGTTAAGGTAAGGTAAGGGATAGGGTTAGGGTTAGGGTTAGGGTTAATGAAAGGGTAAGAGTTAGGGTTAGGGTAAGGAATGGTGTTAGGGTTTGGTTTAGGGTAAGGGTTAGTGTTAGGGTTAGCATTAAGGTTAGGGTTTGGATTAGGGTAAGGGTAAGGATTACGGTTAGGGTTAGGGTTAGGTTAGGGTTAGGGGTTAGGGTTAGTGTTAGGGGTAGGGTTAGGTTTAGGGTAAGGATAAGAGTTAGGTTTAGGGTTATGGTTAGTGTTAGGGTTAGAGTAAGTGTTAGGGTTAGGGTTAGGGTGAGGGTAACGGTAAGTGTTAGGTTTAGGGATAGAGGTAAGGTAAGTATTAGGGTATGGTTTAGGGTTACGGTTAGGGTTAGGGGTTAGGGTTAGGGTTTGGTTAGGTTTAGGGTAAGGGTTAGGGTTAGGGTAAGTTTTAGGTTTAGAGTGAGTGTTAGGATAAGTGTTAGGGTTAGGGTTAGTGTCAGGGTTAGGGTAAGCGTTAGGATTAGGGTTAGGGTTAGTGTAAGGGTTAGGGTTAGGGTTAAGGTTAGGGTTAGGGTTAGTTTTAGGGTTAGGGTTAGGGTTAGAATAATGGTAAGGGTTAGGGTTAGGATTAGGGTTAGTTTTAGGGTAAGAGTTAGGGTTAGGGTTAGGTTAGGTTTAGGGTTAGGTTTAGGGTAAGGTTAAGGATTAGGGTTAGAGTTAGGGTTAGGTTTAGGGTTATTGTAAGTGTAAGGGTTAGTGTTAGATTTAGGGTTAGGGTTAGGGTAAAGTTTAGGGTTAGGGTTAGGGTAGGAGTTAGGGTAAGTGTTACGGTTAGGGTTAGGGTTAGGATAAGGGTAAGTGTTATTAGGGTTAGGGTTAGGTTTAGGGGTTAGGGTTAGGGTTAGGGGTTAGGGTTAGGGTTAGGGTTAGGGTTAGGGTATGGGTTAGGGTTAGGGGTTAGGGTTAGTGTTACGGTTAGGTTAAGGGTTAGGGTTAATTTTAGGGTTAGGGATAGTGTTAGGATAAGGGTTAAGTTTAGGGTTAGTGTTTGGGTTAGGGTAAGGGTTAGGGTTAGGTTTAGGGTTAGGGTAAGTGTTAGGGTTAGGGTTAGGGTTAGGGGAAGGGTTTGGGTTAGGGTTAGGGTTATGGTTAGGGTAAGGGTTAGGATTTGTGTTATGGTTAGGGTAAGGGTTACGGTTAGGGTTAAGTTTAGGGTTAGGTTTAGGGTTAGGGTTAGGGTTTGGGTAAGGGTAAGGGTTACGGTTAGGTTTAGGTTTAGGGCAAGGTTAGGGTTAGGGTTAGTGTAAGGGCAAGGTTTAGGTTTAGGATTACGGTTAGGGTTAGGAATAGGGTAAGGGTAAGGGTTAGGGTTAGGGTTAGGGTTAGGTTTATGGTTAGGGTAAGGGTAAGGGTTAGGGTTAGGTAAGGGCAATTGTTAGGGTTAGAGTTAGGGTTAGGGTTAGGGTTAGGGTTAGTTTAAGGTTTAGGGTTAGGGTTAGGGTTAAGGTTAGTGTTAGGTTTAGGGTTAGGGTTAGGGTAAGGGCAATTGTTAGGGTTTGCGTTAGGGTTAAGATTAGGGTTAGGGTTAGTGTTAGGTTTAGGGTTATGGTAAGGGTAAGAGTTAGAATTAGGGTTAGGGTTAAGGTTAGGGTTAGGGTTAGTGTTAGGGTTAGGGTAAGGGTTAGGGTTATTGTTAGGGTTAGGGTTAGAGTTAGGTTTAGGGTTAGGGTAAGGGTAAGGTTTAGGTTTAGGGTTAGGTTTAGGGTTAGGTTAAGGGTTAGGGTTAGGGGTTAGGTTTAGGGTTAGGGTTAGGGTAAAGGTTAGTGTTAGGGTTAGTGTTAGGGTAAGGGTTAGGGTTAGAGTAAGTGTTATTGTTAGGGTTAGGGTTATGGTTTGGGTTAGGGTTAGGGTAAGGGTTAGGGTAAGGGTTAGGGTTAGGGTAAGGGTTAGGATTAGGGTTAGGGTTAGGGTAAGGGTTACGGTTAGGGTTAAGTTTAGGATTAGGTTTAGGTTTAGGTTTAGGGTTTGGGTAAGGTTAAGGGGTAGGGTTAGGATTGGGGTTAGGGTTAGGGTAAGGGTTACAGTTAGGGTTAGATTTACGGGTAGGTTTAGGGTTACGGTTAGAGTAAGGATAAGGCTTAGAGTTAGGTTTATGGTTAGATTTACTGTTGTGGTTAAGTTTAGGGTTAGGGTAGGGGTTCAGGTAAGGGTAAGTGTTAGGGTTAGGGTTAGGGTTAGGATAAGGGTAAGGGTAAGGGTCAGGGTTAGGGTTAGGGTGAGGGTAAGGTTAGGGTTAGGTTTGGTTAGGGTTAGGGTTAGGGTTAGGGTTAGGGTTATTGGTTAGAGATATGGTTATGTTAGGTTTAGGGTAAGGGTTAAGGTTAGGGGTTAGGGTTAGGGTTAGGGTCAGGCTTAGGGTCAGTGTTAGGGTTAGGGTTAGGGTAAGGGTTAGGGCTAGGGTTGGGATTATGGTAAGGATTAGGGTTAGGGTTAGGTTTAGGTTAAGGGTACGTGTTAGGGTTAGGGTTAGTGTTATTGTAAGGGTAAGGGTTAGGGTTAGGTTTAGGTTTAGGGGTTAGGTTCAGGGTTAGGGTTAGGTTGAGGGTTAGGGTTAGGGTAAGGCTAAGTGTTAGGTTTAGGGTTAGGGATAAGGTTAGTGTTAGGGTAATTGAAAGGGTTATGTTTAGGGTTAGGGTTAGGGTTAGGGTTAAGGTTTCAGTTAGGGTTAAGGTAAGGCTTAGGGTTAGGGTTAGGGTTAGGGTTAGAGTTAGGGTAAGGGTTAGGGTTAGGGTTCGTGTTAGGGTTAGAGTTAGGCTTAGGGTAAGGGTAGGGTTAGGGTTAGGGTTAGGTTAAGGGTTAGTGTTAGGGTTTAGGGTTAGGGTTAGGGTTAGGGTTAGGATTAGGGTAAGGGTAAGGGTTAGGTTTAGGGTTAGGATTAGGGTTACGGTTAGGGTTAGGGGTTAGGGTTAGTGTTAGGGTTAGGGTTAGGGTTAGGGTAAGGATAAGAGTTAGGTTTAGGGTTAGGGTTAGGGTTAGGGATAGGGTTAGGGTTAGGGTTAGGGTGAGGGTAAGGGTTAGGTTTAGGTTTAGGGTTAGCGTTAGGATTAGGGTAAGGGTAATGGTTAAGGTTAGTATTAGGGTTAGGGTTAGGGTAAGGGTTAGGGTTAGGTTTTGTGTTAGGTTTAGGGTTAGGGTTATGGTAAGGGTAAGGGTTAGGGTTAGGGTTAGGTTTAGGGTTGGGGTTAAAGTTAGGGTTAGGGTTAGGGTAAGGGTAAGGGTAATGGTTAGGGTTAGGTTTAGGGTTAGGGTAAGGGTTAGTGTTAGGGTTAGGGTTAGGGAAACGGTTAGGTTTAGGGTTACGGTTAGTGTTAGGGTTAGGTTTATGGTAAGGGTATGTGTTAGGGTTAGGGTTAGAATAAGGGTAAGGGTTAGGATTAGGTTTAGGGGTTAAGATTAGGGTTAGGGTTAGGTTAATGGTAAGGGTTAGGATTATGGTTAGGGTTAGGGTTAGTTTTAGGTTTAGGGTTAGGGTGAGTGTAAGGGCAATTGTTAGGGTTAGGGTTAGGGTTAAGTTTATGGTTAGGGTTCGGTTTAGGGTTAGTTTTAGGGTTAGGGTTAGGGTAAGGGTAAGGGTTAGGATTAGGGTTAAGGTTAGGGTTAGGGTTAGGGTTAGGGTTAGGGTAAGGGTTATGGTTAGGATAAGTGTTAGGGTTAGGGTTAGGGTTAGGGTAAGGGAAAGGTTTAGGAATAGGGTTAGGTTTAGGGTTAGGATTCGGGTTAGGGTAACGATAAGGGTTAGGATTAAGGTTAGGGTAAGGGTTAGTTTTATGATTAGGGTTATGGTTAGGTTAAGGGTAAGGGTTAAGTTTAGGATTAATGTTAGGGTTAGGTTAAGGTTTAGGGTTAGGATTAGGGTTAAGGTTAGGGTTAGGGTTAGTTTTAGGGAAATAGTTAGGGTTAGGGTAAGGGTAAGATTTAGGGTTAGGTTTAGGGTTAGGGTAAGGGTTAGGGTTAGGGTTAGGGTGAGGGTTAGGTAAGGGTAAGGAATAGGGTTAGGGTTAGGGTTAACGTTAGGGTTAAGGTTAGGGTTAGGGTTAGGGTTAGGGAAAGGGTTAAGGTTAGGGTTAGGGTAAGGGTTAGGGTTAGGGTTCGGGTTAGGGTTAGAGATAGGCTTATGGTCAGGGTAGGGTTACGGTTAGGGTTAGGTTAAGGGTTAGTGTTAGGGTTTAGGGTTAGGGTTAGGGTTAGGGTTAGGGTAGGGGTTAGGGTTAGGGTAAGGGTAAGTGTTAGGGTTAGGGTTAGCGTTAGAGTTACGGTTATGGTTAGGGTAAGGGTAAGGTTTAGAGTTAGGGTTAGGGTTAGGTGTAGGGTTGGTGTTAAGTTTAGGGTTACGGATAGGGTAAGGGTAAGGTTTTGGGTTAGGGTTAGGATTAGCGATAGGTTAAGGGTAAGGGTTAGGGTTAGGGTTAGGGTTAAGGTAAGAGTAAGGGTTAGGGTTAGGGTTCGGTTTAGGGTATGGGTAAGATTTTTGTTTAGGGATAGTGTTAGGGTTAGGTTAAGGGTAGGGTTAGGGTTAGGGTTAGAGTTAGGATTAGGGTTAGGTTTAGGGTAAGGGTTAGGGTAAGGGGTAGGGTGAGGTTTAGGATTAGGGTTAGGGTAAGGGCAAGGTTTAGGGTTAGGTTTAGGGTTAAGTTTAGTGTTAGGGTTTGTTTAGGGTTAGGGTTAGGATAAGGGTAAGGGTTAGGGATAGGGTTAGGGTTAAGGTTAGGTTTAGGGTTAGGGTTAGGGTTAGGGTTAGTGTTAGGTTTAGGGTTACGGTTAGGGTTAGGGTTAGGGTAAGGGTATGTGTTAGGGTTAGTGTTAGTGTTAGTGTCAGGGATAGGGTTAGCGTTAGGGTTAGGGTTAAGGTAAGGGTAAGGGTTAGGATTAGGTTTAGTTTCAGGGCAAGGTTAGGCTTAAGTTTAGTGTAAAGGTAAGGTTTAGGTTTAGGATTACGGTTAGGATTAGGGTTAGGGTAAGGGTAAGGGTTAGGGTTAGTGTTAGGGTTAGGGTTAGGTTTAGGGTTAGGGTAAGGGTAAGGGTTAGGGTTAGGTAAGGGCAATTGTTAGGGTTAGGGTTAGGGTTAGGGTTAGGGTAAGGGTTAGGGTTAGGGTTAGGGTCAAGGTTAGTGTTAGGTTTAGGGTTAGGGTTAGGGTAAGGGTTAAGGTTAGGGTTAGGGTTAGGGTAAGGGTGAGGGTTATTGTTAGGGTTAGGGATAGAATTAGGTTTAGGGTTACGGTAAGGGTAAGGGTTAGGGTTAGGTTTAGGGTTAGGGTTAGGTTAAACGTTAGGATTAGGGGTTAGGTTTAGGGTTAGGGTTAGGGTAAAGGTTAGGGTTAGGGTTACGGTTAGGGTAAGGGTTAGGGTTAGGGTTAGGGTAAGTGTTAGTGTTAGGTTTAGGGTTAGGGTTTGGGTTAGTGTTAGGGTAAGGGTTAGGGTTAGGGTTAGGGTTAGTTTAAGAGTAAGGTTTAGCGTTAGGGTTAGGGTTAGGGTTAGGGTAGGGTAAAGGTTAGGGTTAAGGTTAGGTTTAGGGTTAGTTTTAGGATTAGCGTTAGGGTTAGGGTAAGTGTAAGGGTTAGGTTTAGGATTAGTGTTAGGGTTAGGGGAAGGGTTAGGGTTAGAGTTAGTGTTAGTGTTAGCGAAAGGGTAAGGGTAAGGTTTAGGGTTAGGGTTAGCGTTAAGGTAAGAGTAAAGGTTAGGGTTAGGGTTAAGGTTAGGTTTAGGGTTATTGTTAGGATTAGGGTAACGGTAAGTCTTAGGGTTAATATTAGGGTTAGGGTTAGGGTAAGGGTTATGGTTATGGTTAGCGTTAGGTTTAGGGTTAGGGTTAGGGTAAGGGTAAGGGTTAGATTTAGGGTTAGGTTTAGGGTTGGGGTTCAGGTTAGGGTTAGGGTTAGGGTTAGGGTAACGGAAAGGGTTAGGGTTAGGGTTAGGGTTAGGGTAAGGGTAAGGGTTAGGGTTAGGTTTAGGGTTGGGGTTAAGGTTAGGTTTAAGGTTAGGGTGAGGGTAACGGTAAGGGTTGGGGTTAGGGTTAGGGTAAGGGTAAGGGTTAGGGTTAGGGTTAGGGTTAAGGTAAGAATAAGGGTTAGGTTTAGGGTTAGGGTTAGGTTTAGAGTAAGGTTTAGGGTTAGGGTTAGGGTATGGGTAAGATTAAGGGTTAGGGTTAGTGTTAGGGTTAGGTTAAGGCTAGGGTGAGGGTTAGGATTAGAGTTAGGATTAGGGTTAGGTTTAGGGTAAGGGTTAGGGTAAGGGTTAGGGTGAGGTTTAGGGTTAGGTTTAGGTAAGGGTAAGGGTTAGAGGTAGGGTTATGTTTAGGGTTGGGGTTGAGGTTAGGGTTAGTGTTAGGGTGAGGTTAAGTGTAAGGGTTAGATTTAGGGTTAGGGTTAGTGTAAGGGTTAGGGTTAGGGATAGGGTTAGGGTTAGGGTTATGGTTAGGTTTAGGGTTACGATTAGGGTTAGTGTTAGGGTAAGGGTATGCGTTAGGGTTAGTGTTAGTTTTAGGGTTAGGGTTAGCGTTAGGGTAAGGGTAAGGGTTAGGGTTAGGGTTACGGTTAAGGTAAGGGTAAGGGTCAGGTTTAGGTTTAGTTTTAGGGCAAGGTTAGGGTTAGGTTTAGTGTAAGAGTAAGGTTTAGGTTTAGGAGTACGGTTAGGGTTAGGGTAAGGGTAAGGGTTAGGGTTAGGGTTAGGGTTAGGGTTAGGTTTAGGGTTAGGGTAAGGGTAAGGGTTAGGGTTAGGTAAGGGCAATTGTTAGGGTTAGGGTTAGGGTTAGGTTTAGGGTTAGTGTTAGGGTAAGGGTAAGGGTTATGGTTAGGGTTAGGGTTAAGGTTAGTGTTAGGTTTAGGGTTAGGGTTAGGGTAAGGTTAATTGTTAGGGTTAGGGTTAGGGTTAAGATTAGGGTTAGGGATAGGGTTAGGTTTAGTTTTAGGGTTAGGGTTATGGTAAGGGTAAAAGTTAGGGTTAGGGTTAGGGTTAAGGTTAGGGTTAGGGTTAGGGTTAGGTTAAGGGTTAGGGTTATGGTTAGGGTTAGGGTTAGAGTTAGATTTAGGGGTAGGGTAAGGGTAAGGTTTAGGGGTAGGGTTAGGGTTAGGGTTAGGTTAAGGGTTAGGGTTAGGGATTAGGGTTAGGGTTAGGGTTAGGGTAAGGGTTAGGGTTTGGGTTAGGGTTAGGATAAGGGTTAGGGTTAGGGTTAGGGTTAGCGTTAGCGTAAGGGTAAGGGTTAGGGTTAGGGTTAGGCTTAAGCTAAGGGTAAGGGTGAGGGTTAGGTTTAAGGTTAGGTTTAGGGTAAGGGTTAGGGTTAGGGTTAGGTTTAGGGTAAGGGTAAGGTTTAGGTTTAGGGTTAGTGTTAGGGTTAGGGTAAGGGTAAGGGTTAGGGTTAGGTTTAGGGTTAGGTTTAGGGTTAGGGTAAGGGTAAGGTTTAGGGATACGGTTAGGGTAAGACTTAGGGTTAGGGTTAGGGTTAGGGTTAGGGTAGGGCTTAGGGGAAGGCTAAGATTTAGGTTTAGGCTTAGAATAAGGGTAAGGTTAGGTTTAGGGTTAGTGTTAGGGTTAGGGTCAGGGTTAAGGTTAGGGTTAGGGTTAGGTTTAGGGTTAGGTTTAGGGTTAGGTTAAGGGTTTGGGTTAGGGGTTAGGGTTGGGGTTAGGGTTAGAGTTAAGATTAGGTTTAGGTTTAGGGTTAGGGGAAGGGTTAGGTATATGTTAAGGGTTAGGGTTAGGGTTAGAGTTAGGGTTAGGGTTGGAGTTAGGTTTAGGTTTAGTGTAAGGGTAAGTGTTAGGGTTAGGGTTAGGGTTAGGGTTGGGGTGAAGTTCAGGATTAGGGTTAGGGTAAGGGTAAGGGTTAGGGTTAGGGTTAAGGTTAGGGTTATGGTAAGTTTTAGAATTAGGGTTATGGTTAGCGTAAAGGTAAGTGGTAGGGTTAGGATTAGTGTTAGGGTTAGGGTAAGGATTAGGGTTAGGGTTAAGTTTAGGGTTAGGGTTAGTTTTAGGGTTAGGGTTAGCGTTAGGGTAACGGGAAGGGTTAGGTTTAGGATTAGGGTAATGTTAGGGAAAGGGTTAGGGTTAGGGTTAGGGTTAGTTAGGGTAAGGTTAAGATTTAGGGTTAGGGTTAGCGTTACGGTTAGGGTAAAAGTTAGGGTTAGATTTAGCGTTGGGTTAAGGTTAGGGTTAGGGTTAGGGTAAAGGTAAAGGCAAGGGTTAGGGTTAGGTTTAGGGTTAGGTTTAGGGTTATTGTAAGTGTAAGGGTTAGTGTTAGGGTTAGGGTTAGGGTTAGGGTAAGGGTTAGAGTTAGGGTTAGGATAGGGGTTAGTGTAAGTGTTACTTTTACGGTTAGTTTTAGGATAAGGGTAACTGTTATTAGGGTTAGGGTTAGGTTTAGGGGTTAGGGTTACGGTTAGGGTTAGGGGTTAGGGTTAGCGTTAGGGTTAGGGTATGGGTTAGGGTTATTGTTAGGGTTAGGGTTAGAGTTAGGTTTAGGGTTAGGGTAACGGTAAGGGTTAGGGTTAGGTTTAGGGATAGGGTTAGGTTTAGGGTTAGTGTTAGGGTAAGGTAAGAGTTAGGGTTAGGGTTAGGGTTAGGGTAAGAGTTAGGGTTAGGGTTAGGTTTAGGGGAAGGGTTTGGGTTAGTGTTAGGGTTAGGGTAAGGGTTAGGATTAGGGTTAGGGTTAGGGTAAGGGTTATGGTTAGGGTTAAGGTTAGGGTTAGGGTTAGGTTTAGGTTTAGGGTTAGGGTTTCGGTAAGGGTAAGGGTTAGGTTTAGGATTGGGGTTAGGGCTAGGGTAAGGGTTACAGTTAGGGTTAGAGGTACGGTTAGGTTTAGGGTTACGGTTAGAGTAAGGGTAAGGGTTAGGCTTAGGTTTAGGGTTAGATTTAGTGTTGTGGTTAAGGTTAGGGTTAGGGTAGGGGTTATGG
>JANJXV010000181.1:1858423-1870923 GCA_024803745.1 Megascapheus bottae | reverse complement strand
TAGGATTAGGGTTAGGGTTAGAGTTAGGTTTAGGGTTAGGGTAAGGGTAAGGGTTAGATTTAGGGTTAGGGATACATTTAGGTTAAGGGTTAGGGTTAGGGGTTAGGGTTACGGTTAGGGTTAGGGTAAAGTTTAGGGTTAGGTTTAGGGTTAGGGTTATGGTAAGGGTAAGAGTTAGGGTTAGGGTAAGGGTTAAGGTTAGAGTTAGGGTTAGGGTTAGGGTTTGGGTAAGGGTTAGGGTTAGGGTTACGTTTAGGTTAAGGGTTAGGGTTAGGGGTTAGGGTAAGGGTAAGGGTTAGGGTTAGGGTTACGTTTAGGTTAAGGGTTAGGGTTAGGGGTTAGGGTTAAGGTTAGGGTTAGGGTAAAGGTTAGGGTTAGGGTTAGGGTTAGGGTTAGGGTAAGGGTAAGGGTTAGGGTTAGTGTTAGGGTTAGGGTTAGTGTAAGTTTTAGGGGTTAGGTTTAGGGTTAGTGTTAGGTTAAGCGTTAGGGTTAGGGTTGGGGTTAGGATAAGGTTTGGGGTTAGGGTTAGGGTTGAGGTAAGGGTAAGTGTTAGGGTTAGTTTTAGGTTTAGGGTTGGGGTTAAGATTAGGGTTAGGGTTAGGGTAAGGGTAAGGGTTAGGGTTTGGTTTAGGGTTAGGGTTAAGATTAGGGTTAGGGTTAGGGTTAGGGTAAGGGTAAGGTTTAGGGTTAGGGTTAGGGTTAGGTTTAGGGCTAGGGTAAGGATAAGAGATAGGTTTAGGGTTAGGGTTTGGTATAGGGTTAGGGTAAGGGTTAGAGGTAGAGTTAGGGTGAGGTTTAGGGTTAGGTTTAGGGTTAGGGTTAGGTTTGGGGTTGGGGTTAAGGTTAGGGTTAGGGTTGGGGTGAGGGTAAGGGTTAGGGTTAGGTTTAGTGTTAGGTTTAGTGTTAGGGTTAGGATTAGGGTAAGGGTAACGGTTAGAGTTAGGATTAGGGTTAGGGTTAGGTTTAGGGTAAGGGTTAGGGTTACGTTTTTCGTTAGGTTTAGGGTTAGGGTTATGGTAAGGGTAAGGGTTAGGGTTAGGGTTAGGTTTAGGGTTGGGGTTAAGGTTAGGGTTAGGGTTAGGGTGAGGGTAAGGGTAAGGGTTAGGTTTAGGGTTAGGGTTAGGGTTATGGTAAGGGTAAGGGTTAGGGATAGGGTTAGGGTTAGAGTAAGGTTTAGTGTTACGGTTAGGGACACGGTTAGGTTTAGGGTTACGGTTAGCGTTAGGGTTAGGGTTATGGTAAGGGTATGAGTTAGGGTCTGTTTTAGGGTGAGGGTTAAGTTTAGGGTTAGGGTTAGGGTCAAGGTAAGTTTAACAGTTACGGTTAGGGTTAGGGTTAGGTTTAAGGTAAGGGTTAGGTTTAGGTTTAGGGTAAGGGTAAGGTTTAGGTTTAGGTTTAGGTTAAGGGTAAGGTTTAGGTTTTGAGTTAGGGTTAGGGTTAGGGTAAGGGTAAGGGTTAGGGTTAGGGTTTGTTTATTTTTAGGGTAAGGGTAAGGGTTTGGTTAGGGTTAGTGTAAGGGTTAGGTTTAGGGTTAGGGTTAAGGTTAGGTTTAGGGTTAGGGTTAGGGTTAGGTTTAGGGTTAGGGTTAGGGTAAGGGTAAGGAATAGGGTTAGCGTTAGTGTTAGCGTTAGGGTTAAGGTTAGGGTTAGGGTTAGGGTAAGGGTTAGGCTTAGGGTTATGGAAAGGGTTAGGGTTAGGCTAAGGGTAAGTGTTAGTGTTAGGGTTAGCGATAAAGTTATGGTTATGGTTAGGGTAAGCGTAAGGTTTAGCGTTAGGGTTAGGTTTAGGTTTAGGGTTGGGGTTAAGGTTAGGGTTATAGTTAGGGTAAGGGTAAGGATTTGGGTTAGGGTTAGGTTTAGGGTTAGGGTTCGGGTTAGGGTAACAGTAAGGGTTACGAGAAAGGTTAGTGTTAGGGTTAGTTTCAGGATTAGGGTTAGGGTTAAGTGTAAGGGTTAGGGTTAGGATTAGTGTTAGGGTTAGGGTAAGGGTTAGCGTTAGGATTAGGGTTAAGGTTAGGGTTAGGGTTAGTTTTATTTAAGGTTTACGGTTAGGGTAAGGATAAGAGTTAGGGTTAGGATTAGGGTTAGGGTTAGGGTAAGGGTTAGGGTTAGGGTTAGGGTGAGGGTAAGGGGAAGTGTTAGTGTTAGGGTTAGGGTTAGTGTAAGGGTAAGGGTTAGGGATAGGGTTAGGGTTAGGGTTAGGGTTAGGGTTAGGGATAGGGTAAGTGTAAGTGTTAGGGTTAAGGTTAGGGTTAGGGTTAGGGTTAGGGTAAGGGTAAGGGTAAGGTTTAGGGTTAGGGTTAGGGTTAGGTTTAGGGTTAGGGTAAGGATAAGAGTTAGGTTTAGGGTTAGGGTTGGGGTTAGGGTTAGGGTTAAGGTAAGGGTAAGGGTTAGGGTTCTGTTTAGGGTTAGGGTTAAGGTTAGGGATAGGGTTAGGGTTAGGGTAAGGGTTAGGGTTAGGTTTAGGTTTAGGGTTAGGGTTATGGTAAGGGTAAGAGTTAGGGTTAGGGTTAGGGTTAAGGTTAGGTTTGGGTTAGGGTTAGGTTAGGGTAAGGGTTAGGGTTAGGATTAGGGTTAGGGTTAGAGTTAGGTTTAGGGTTATGGTAAGAGTAAGGGTTAGGGTTAGGGTTAGGGTTACGTTTAGGTTAAGGGTTAGGGTTAGGGGTTAGGGTTTTGGTTATGGTTAGGGTAAGAGTTAGGGTTAGGGTTAGGGTTAAGGTTAGGGTTAGGGTTAGGGTTAGGGTTAGGGTAAGGGCTAGGGTTAGGATTAGGGTTAGGGTTAGAGTTAGGTTTAGGGTTAGGGTAAGGATAAGGGTTAGGGTTAGGGTTACGTTTAGGTTAAGGGTTAGGGTTAGGGATTAGGGTTAAGGTTAGGGTTAGGGTAAAGTTTCGGGTTAGGGTTAGGGTTAGGTTTAGGGTAAGGGTAAGGGTTAGGGTTAGGGTTAGGGTTACGTTTAGGTTAAGGGTTAGGGTTAGGGGTTAGGGTTTGGGTTAGGGTTAGGGTAAATGTTAGGGTTAGGGTTAGGGTTAGGGTTATGGTTAGGGTAAGAGTTAGGGTTAGGGTTTTGGTTAAGGTTAGGGTTAGGGTTAGGGTTAGGGTTAGGGTAAGGGCTAGGGTTAGGATTAGGGTTAGGGTTAGAGTTATGTTTAGGGTTAGGGTAAGGGTAAGGGTTAGGGTTAGGGTTACGTTTAGGTTAAGGGTTAGGGTTAGGGGTTAGGGTTAAGGTTAGGGTTAGGGTAAAGGTTAGGGTTAGGGTTAGGGTTAGGGTAAGGGTAAGGGTTAGGGTTAGGGTTAGGGTTACGTTTAGGTTAAGGGTTAGGGTTAGGGGTTAGGGTTAGGGTTACGGTTAGGGTAAAGGTTAGGTTTAGGGTTAGCGTTAGGGTTATGGTAAGGGTAAGAGTTAGGGTTAGGGTTAGGGTTAAGGTTAGGGTTAGGGTTAGGGTTAGGGTAAGGGTTAGGGTTAGGATTAGGGTTAGGGTTAGAGTTAGGTTTAGGGTTAGGGTAAGGGTGAGGGTTAGGGTTAGGGTTAGGGTTAGGGTTACGTTTAGGATAAGGGTTAGGGTTAGGGGTTAGGGTTAAGGTTAGGGTTAGGGTAAAGTTTAGGGTTAGGTTTAGGGTTAGGGTTAGTTTTAGGGGTTAGGGTTAGGGTTAGTGTTAGGTTAAGCGTTAGGGTTAGGGTTGGGGTTAGGATAAGGTTTGGGGTTAGGATTAGGGTTAAGGTAAGTGTAAGGGTTAGGGTTTTGTTTAGGGTTAGGGTTAAGGTTACGGTTAGGGTTAGGATAAGGGTAAGGTTTAGGGTTATGGTTAGGGTTAGGTTTAGGGTTAGGGTAAGGATAAGAGTTAGGTTTAGGGTTAGGGTTGGGGTTAGGGTAAGGGTTAGGGATAGAGTTAGGGTGAGGTTTAGGGTTAGGTTTAGGGTTAGGTTTAGGTTTAGGGTTGGGGTTAAGGTTAGGGTTAGGGTTAGGGTGAGGGTAAGGGTTAGGGTTAGGTTTAGTGTTAGGTTTAGTGTTAGGGTTAGGATTAGGGTAAGGGTAAGTGTTAGAGAGGATTAGGGTTAGGGTTAGGTTTTTGGTTAGGTTTAGGGTTAGGGTTATGGTAAGTGTAAGGGTTAGGGTTAGGGTTAGGTTTAGGGTTGGGGTTAAGGTTATGGTTAGGGTTACTGTGAGGGTAAGGGTAAGGGTTAGGTTTAGGGTTAGGGTTAGGGTGAGGGTAAGGGTAAGGGTTAGGGATAGGGTTAGGGTTAGAGTAAGGATTAGTGTTAGGGTTAGGGTTAGGGACACGGTTAGGTTTAGGGTTAAGGTTAGGGTTATTGTTAGGGTTATGGTAAGGGTATGTGTTAGGATCAGTGTTAGGGTGAGGGTTAAGTTTAGGTTAGGGTTAGTTTTAGGGGTTAGGGTTAGGGTTAGTGTTAGGTTAAGCGTTAGGGTTAGGGTTGGGGTTAGGATAAGGTTTGGGGTTAGGATTAGGGTTAAGGTAAGGGTAAGGGTTAGGGTTTTGTTTAGGGTTAGGGTTAAGGTTAGGGTTAGGGTTAGGGTAAGGGTAAGGTTTAGGGTTAGGGCTAGGGTTAGGTTTAGGGTTAGCGTAAGGATAAGAGTTAGGTTTAGGGTTAGGGTTGGGGTTAGGGTTAGGTTTAGGGTAAGGGTTAGGGTTAGGGTGAGGGTAAGGGTTAGGGTTAAGTTTAGTGTTAGGTTTAGTGTTAGGGTTAGGATTAGGGTAAGGGTAAGTGTTAGAGTTAGGATTAGGGTTAGGGTTAGGGTAAGGGTTAGGGTTAGGTTTTTGGTTAGGTTTAGGGTTAGGGTTATGGTAAGGGTAAGGGTTAGGGTTAGGGTTAGGTTTAGGGTTGGGGTTAAGTTTATGGTTAGGGTTAGGGTGAGGGTAAGGGTAAGGGTTAGGTTTAGGGTTAGGTTTAGGGTGAGGGTAAGGGTAAGGGTTAGGGATAGGGTTAGGGTTAGAGTAAGGATTAGTGTTACGGTTAGGGTTAGGGACACGGTTAGGTTTAGGGTTACGGTTAGGGTTAGGGTTAGGTTTATGGTAAGGGTATGTGTTAGGGTCAGTGTTAGGGTGAGGGTTAAGTTTAGAGTTAGGGTTAGGGTCAAGGTAAGTTTAAGGGTTACGGTTAGGGTTAGGGTTAGGGTAAGGGTAAGGGTTAGGGTTAGGGTTAGGTTTAGGGTTGGGGTTGAGGTTAGGGTTAGGTTTAGAGTGAGCTTAAGGGTAAGAGGGTTAGGGTTAGGGTTAGGGTAAGGGATAGGGTTGGGGATAGGGTTAGGGTTATGGATAGGTTTAGGGTTACAGTTAGGGTTAGGGATAGGGTAATGGTAAGTGTTAGGGTTAAGGTTAGCATTAGAGTTATGGTTAGGGTTAGGGTAAGGGTAAGGTTTAGGGTTAGGGTTAGGGTTAGGTTTAGGGTTGGGGTTAAGGTTAGGGTTACCGTTAGGGTAAGGGTAAGTGTTTGGGTTAGGGTTAGGATTAGCGATAAGGTAAGGGTAAGGGTTAGGGTTAGGGTTAGGGTTAAGGTAAGAGTAAGGGTTACGGATAGGGTTAGGGTTAGGTTTAGAGTAAGGTTTAGGGTTAGGGTTAGGGTATGGGTAAGATTTAGTGTTAGCGTTAGTGTTAGGGTTAGGTTAAGGGTTGGGTTAGGGTTAGAGTTAGGATTAGGGTTAGGTTTAGGGTAAGGGTTAGGGTAAGGGTTAGGGTGAGGTTTAGGGTTAGGGTTAGGGTAAGGGTAAGGGTTAGGGTTTGGTTTATGGTTAGGGTTAAGGTTATGGTTATGGTTAGGGTTAGGGTAAGGGTAAGGTTTAGGGTTAGGGTTAGGGTTAGGTTTAGGGTTAGGGTAAGGATAAGAGTTAGGTTTAGGGTTAGGGTTGGGGTTAGGGTTAGGGTAAGGGTTAGGGGTAGAGTTAGGGTGAGGTTTAGGGTTAGGTTTAGGGTTAGGGTTAGGTTTAGGGTTGGGGTTAAGGTTAGGGTTAGGGTTAGGGTGAGGGTAAGGGTTAGGGTTAGGTTTAGTGTTAGGTTTAGTGTTAGGGTTAGGATTAGGGTAAGGATAAGGGTTAGAGTTAGGATTAGGGTTAGGGTTAGGTAAGGGTTAGGGTTAGGTTTAGGGTTAGGGTTAGGGTTATGGTAAGGGTAAGAGTTAGGGTTAGGGTTAGGGTTAAGGTTAGGTTTGGGTTAGGGTTAGGTTAGGGTAAGGGTTAGGGTTAGGATTAGGGTTAGGGTTAGAGTTAGGTTTAGGGTTAGGTAAGGGTAAGGGTTAAGGTTAGGGTTAGGGTTACGTTTAGGTTAAGGGTTAGGGTTAGGGGTTAGGGTTTGGGTTAGGGTTAGGGTAAAGGTTAGGGTTAGGGTTAGGGTTATGGTTAGGGTAAGAGTTAGGGTTAGGGTTAGGGTTAAGGTTAGGGTTAGGGTTAGGGTTAGGGTTAGGGTAAGGGCTAGGGTTAGGATTAGGGTTAGGGTTAGAGTTAGGTTTAGGGTTAGGGTAAGGGTAAGGGTTAGGGTTAGGGTTACGTTTAGGTTAAGGGTTAGGGGTAGGGGTTGGGATAAGGTTAGGGTTAGGGTAAAGGTTAGGGTTAGGGTTAGGGTTAGGGTAAGGGTAAGGTTTAGGGTTAGGGTTAGGGTTAGGGTTACGTTTAGGTTAAGGGTTAGGGTTAGGGTTTAGGGTTAGGGTTAGGGTTAGGGTAAAGGTTAGGGTTAGGGTTCGTGTTAGGGTTATGGTAAGGGTAAGAGTTAGGGTTAGGGTTAGGGTTAGGGTTAAGGTTAGGGTTAGGGTTAGGGTTAGGGTTAGGGTAAGGGTTAGGATTAGGATTAGGGTTAGGGTTAGAGTTAGGTTTAGGGTTAGGGTAAGGGTAAGGGTTAGGGTTAGGGTTAGGGTTACGTTTAGGTTAAGGTTTGGGTTAGGGGTTAGGGTTAAGGTTAGGGTTAGGGTAAAGTTTAGGGTTAGGTTTAGGGTTAGGGTAAGTTTTACGGGTTAGGGTTAGGGTTAGTGTTAGGTTAAGCTTTAGGGTTAGGGTTGGAGTTAGGATAAGGTTTGGGGTTAGGGTTAGGGTTAAGGTAAGGGTAAGGGTTAGGGTTTTGTTTAGGGTTAGGGTTAAGGTTAGGGTTAGGGTTAGGGTTAGGGTAAGGGTAAGGTTTAGGGTTAGGGTTAGGGTTAGGTTTAGGGTTAGGGTAAGGATAAGAGTTAGGTTTAGGGTTAGGGTTGGAGTTAGGGTTAGGTTTAGGGTTGGGGTTAGGGTTAGGGTTAGGGTGAGGGTAAGGGTTAGGGTTAGGTTTAGTGTTAGGTTTAGTGTTATGGTTAGGATTAGGGTAAGGGTAAGTGTTAGAGTTAGGATTAGGATTAGGGTTATGGTAAGGGTTAGGGTTAGGTTTTTGGTTAGGTTTAGGGTTAGGGTTATGCTAAGGGTAAGGGTTAGGGTTAGGGTTAGGTTTAGGGTTGGGGTTAACGTTATGGTTAGGGTTAGGGTGAGGGTAAGGGTAAGGGTTAGGTTTAGGGTTAGGGTTAGGGTGAGGGTAAGGGTAAGGTTTAGGGATAGGGTTAGGGTTAGAGTAAGGATTAGTGTTACGGTTAGGGTTAGGGACATGGTTAGGTTTAGGGTTACGGTTAGGTTTAGGGTTATGGTTATGGTAAAGGTATGTGTTAGGGTCAGTGTTAGGGTGAGGGTTAAGTTTAGGGTTAGGGTTATGGTCAAGGTAAGTTTAAGGGTTACGGTTAGGGTTAGGGATAGGGTGAGGGTAAGGGTTAGGGTTAGGGTTAGGTTTAGGGTTGGGGTTGAGGTTTAGGGTTAGGTTTAGGGTGAGCTTAAGGGTAAGAGGGTTAGGGTTAGGGTTAGGGTTAGGGTAAGGGATAGGGTTGGGGATAGGGTTAGGGTTATGGATAGGTTTAGGGTTACAGTTAGGGTTAGGGATAGGGTAAGGGTAAGTGTTAGGGTTAAGGTTAGCATTAGAGTTATGGTTAGGGTTAGGGTAAGGGTAAGGTTTAGGGTTAGGGTTAGGGTTAGGTTTAGGGTTGGGGTTAAGGTTAGGGTTACCGTTAGGGTAAGGGTAAGTGTTTGGGTTAGTGTTAGGATTAGCGATAAGGTAAGGGTAAGGGTTAGGGTTAGGGTTAGGTTTAAGGTAAGAGTAAGGGTTATGGTTAGGGTTAGGGTTAGGTTTAGAGTAAGGTTTAGGGTTAGGGTTAGGGTATGGGTAAGATTTAGGGTTAGCGTTAGTGTTAGGGTTAGGTTAAGGGTTGGGTTAGAGTTAGAGTTAGGATTAGGATTAGGTTTAGGGTAAGGGTTAGGGTAAGGGTTAGGGTGAGGTTGAGGGTTAGGGTTAGGGTAAGGGTAAGGGTTAGGGTTTGGTTTAGGGTTAGGGTTAAGGTTAGGGTTAGGGTTAGGGTAAGGGTAAGGTTTAGGGTTAGGGTTAGGGTTAGGTTTAGGGTTAGGGTAAGGATAAGAGTTAGGTTTAGGGTTAGGGTTGGGGTTAGGGTTAGGGTAAGGGTTACGGGTAGAGTTAGGGTGAGGTTTAGGGTTAGGTTTAGGGTTAGGGTTAGGTTTAGGGTTGGGGTTAAGGTTAGGGTTAGGGTTAGGGTGAGGGTAAGGGTTAGGGTTAGGTTTAGTGTTAGGTTAGTGTTAGGGTTAGGATTAGGGTAAGGGTAAGGGTTAGAGTTAGAATTAGGGTTAGGGTTAGGGTAAGGGTTAGGGTTTGGTTTAGGTTTAGGGTTAGGGTTATGGTAAGGGTAAGAGTTAGGGTTAGGGTTAGGGTTAAGGTTAGGGTTGGGTTAGGGTTAGGTTAGGGTAAGGGTTAGGGTTAGGATTAGGGTTAGGATTAGAGTTAGGTTTAGGGTTAGGTAAGGGTAAGGGTTAAGGTTAGGGTTAGGGTTACGTTTAGGTTAAGGGTTAGGGTTAGGGGTTAGGGTTTGGGTTAGGGTTAGGGTAAAGGTTAGGGTTAGGGTTAGGGTTAGGGTTAGGGTTAGGGTTAGGGTTAGGGTATGGTTAGGGTAAGAGTTAGGGTTATGGTTAGGGTTAAGGTTAGGGTTAGGGTTAGGGTTAGGGTTAGGGTAAGGGCTAGGGTTAGGATTAGGGTTAGGGTTAGGATAAGGGTAAGGGTTAGGGTTAGGGTTACGTTTAGGTTAAGGGTTAGGGGTAGGGGTTGGGGTTAAGTTTAGGGTTAGGGTAAAGTTTAGGGTTAGGGTTAGCGTTAGGGTTAGGGTAAGGGTAAGGGTTAGGGTTAGGGTTAGGGTTAGGGTTACGTTTAGGTTAAGGGTTATGGTTAGGGGTTAGGGTTAGGGTTAGGGTTAGGGTAAAGGTTAGGGTTCGGGTTAGCGTTAGGGTTATGGTAAGGGTAAGAGTGAGGGTTAGGGTTAGGGTTAAGGTTAGGGTTAGGGTTAGGGTTAGTTTTAGGGTTAGGGTAAGGGTAAGGGTTAGGGTTATGGTTAGGGTTAGGGTTAGGGTTACGTTTAGGTTAAGGGTTAGGGGTAGGGGTTAGGGTTAAGGTTAGGGTTAGGGTAAAGTTTAGGGTTAGGGTTAGGGTTAGGGTTAGGGTAAGGGTAAGGGTTAGGGTTAGGGTTAGGGTTAGGGTTAGGATTAGTGTAAAGGTTAGGTTTAGGGTTAGCGTTAGGGTTATGGTAAGGGTAAGAGTTAGGGTTAGGGTTAGGGTTAGGGTTAGGTTTAGGTTAAGAGTTAGGGTTAGGGGTTAGGGTTAGGATTAGGGTTAGGGTTAGAGTTAGGTTTAGGGTTAGGGTAAGGGTAAGGGTTAGGGTTAGGGTTAGGTTTAGGGTTGGGGTTAAGGTTATGGTTAGGGTTAGAGTGAGGGTAAGGGTAAGGGTTAGGTTTAGGGTTAATGTTAGGTGAGGGTAAGGGTAAGGTTAGGGATAGGGTTAGGGTTAGAGTAAGGATTAGTGTTAGGGTTAGGGTTAGGGACACGGTTAGGTTTAGGGTTACGGTTAGGGTTAGGGTTAGGGTTATGGTAAGGGTATGTGTTAGGGTCAGTGTTAGGGTGAGTATTAAGTTTAGGGTTAGGGTTAGGGTCAAGGTAAGTTTAAGGGTTACGGTTAGGGTTAGGGTTAGGGTAAGGGTAAGGGTTAGGGTTAGGGTTAGGGTTAGGTTTAGGGTTGGGTTTGAGGTTAGTGTTCGGTTTAGGGTGAGCTTAAGGATAAGGGTTAGGGTTAGGGTTAGGGTAAGGGATAGGGTTGGGGATAGGGTTAGGGTTATGGATAGGTTTAGGGTTACAATTAGGGTTAGGGATAGGGTAAGGGTAAGTGTTAGGGTTAAGGTTAGCATTAGAGTTATGGTTAGGGTTAGGGTAAGGGTAAGGTTTAGGGTTAGGGTTAGGGTTAGGTTTAGGGTTGGGGTTAAGGTTAGGGTTACCGTTAGGGTAAGGGTAAGTGTTTGGGTTAGGGTTAGGATTAGCGATAAGGTAAGGGTAAGGGTTAGGGTTAGGGTTAGGGTTAAGGTAAGAGTAAGGGTTACGGTTAGGGTTAGGTTTAGGTTTAGAGTAAGGTTTAGGGTTAAGGTTAGGGTATGGGTAAGATTTAGGGTTAGCGTTAGTGTTAGGGTTAGGTTAAGGGTTGGGTTAGGGTTAGAGTTAGGATTAGGGTTAGGTTTAGGGTAAGGGTTAGGGTAAGGGTTAGGGTGAGGTTTAGGGTTAGGGTTAGGGTAAGGGTAAGGGTTAGGGTTTGGTTTAGGGTTAGGGTTAAGGTTAGGGTTAGGGTTAGGGTAAGGGTAAGGTTTAGGGTTAGGGTTAGGGTTAGGTTTAGGGTTAGGGTTTGGGTTAGGTTTAGGGTAAGGGTTAGGGGTAGAGTTAGGGTGAGGTTTAGGGTTAGGTTTAGGGTTAGGGTTAGGTTTAGGGTTGGGGTTAAGGTTAGGGTTAGGGTTAGGGTGAGGGTAAGGGTTAGGGTTAGGTTTAGTGTTAGGTTTAGTGTTAGGGTTAGGATTAGGGTAAGGGTAAGGGTTAGAGTTAGTATTAGGGTTAGGGTTAGGGTAAGGGATAGGGTTAGGTTTAGGGTTAGGGTTAGGGTTAAGGTTAGGTTTGGGTTAGGGTTAGGTTAGGGTAAGGGTTAGGATTAGGATTAGGGTTAGGGTTAGAGTTAGGTTTAGGGTTAGGGTAAGGGTAAGGTTTAGGGTTATGGTTAGGGTTACGTTTAGGTAAAGGGTTAGGGTTATGGGTTAGGGTTTGGGTTAGGGTTAGGGTAAAGGTTAGGGTTAGGGTTAGGGTTAGGGTTAGGATTATGGTTAGGGTAAAAGTTAGGGTTAGGGTTAGGGTTAAGGTTAGGGTTAGGGTTGGGGTTAGGGTTAGGGTAAGGGCTAGGGTTAGGATTAGGGTTAGGGTTAGAGTTAGGTTTAGGGTTAGGGTAAGGATAAGAGTTAGGGTTAGGGTTACGTTTAGGTTAAGGGTTAGGGATAGGGTTAGGGTTAGAGTAAGGATTAGTGTTAGGGTTAGGGTTAGGGACACGGTTAGGTTTAGGGTTACGGTTAGGGTTAGGGTTAGGGTTATGGTAAGGGTATGTGTTAGGGTCAGTGTTAGGGTGAGGGTTAAGTTTAGGGTTAGGGTTAGGGTCAAGGTAAGTTTAAGGGTTACGGTTAGGGTTAGGGTTAGGGTAAGGGTAAGGGTTAGGGTTAGGGTTAGGTTTAGGGTTGGGGTTGAGGTTAGGGTTAGGTTTAGGGTGAGCTTAAGGGTAAGAGGGTTAGGGTTAGGGTTAGGGTAAGGGATAGGGTTGGGGATAGGGTTAGGGTTATGGATAGGTTTAGGGTTACAGTTAGGGTTAGGGATAGGGTAAGGGTAAGTGATAGGGTTAAGGTTAGCATTAGAGTTATGGTTAGGGTTAGGGTAAGGGTAAGGTTTAGGGTTAGGGTTAGGGTTAGGTTTAGGGTTGGGGTTAAGGTTAGGGTTACCGTTAGGGTAAGGGTAAGTGTTTGGGTTAGGGTTAGGATTAGCGATAAGGTAAGGGTAAGGGTTAGGGTTAGGGTTAGTGTTAAGGTAAGAGTAAGGGTTACGGTTATGGTTAGGGTTAGGTTTAGAGTAAGGTTTAGGGTTAAGGTTAGGGTATGGGTAAGATTTAGGGTTAGCGTTAGTGTTAGGGTTAGGTTAAGTGTTGGGTTAGGGTTAGAGTTAGGATTAGGGTTAGGTTTAGGGTAAGGGTTAGGGTAAGGGTTAGGGTGAGGTTTAGGGTTAGGGTTAGGGTAAGGGTAAGGGTTAGGGTTTGGTTTAGGGTTAGGGTTAAGGTTAGGGTTAGGGTTAGGGTAAGGGTAAGGTTTAGGGTTAGGGTTAGGGTTAGGTTTAGGGTTAGGGTAAGGATAAGAGTTAGGTTTAGAGTTAGGGTTGGGGTTAGGGTTAGGGTAAGGGTTAGGGGTAGAGTTAGGGTGAGGTTTAGGGTTAGGTTTAGGGTTAGGGTTAGGTTTAGGGTTGCGGTTAAGGTTACGGGTAGGGTTAGGGTGAGGGTAAGGATTAGGGTTAGGTTTAGTGTTAGGTTTAGTGTTAGGGTTAGGATTAGGGTAAGGGTAAGGGTTAGAGTTAGGATTAGGGTTAGGGTTAGG
>JANJXV010000181.1:1853423-1855923 GCA_024803745.1 Megascapheus bottae | reverse complement strand
AAGGGTCAGGTTTAGGGTTAGGGTTAGGGTGAGGGTAAGGGTAAGGGTTAGGGGTAGGGTTATGGTTAGAGTAAGGATTAGTGTTCGGGTTAGGGTTAGGGACACGGTTAGGTTTAGGGTTACGGTTAGGGTTAGGGTTAGGGTTATGGTAAGGGTATGTGTTAGGGTCAGTGTTAGGGTGAGGGTTAAGTTTAGGGTTAGGGTTAGGGTCAAGGTAAGTTTAAGGGTTACGGTTAGGGTTAGGGTTAGGTTTAAGGTAAGGGTTAGGTTTAGGTTTAGGGTAAGGGTAAGGTTTAGGTTTAGAGTTAGGGTTAGGGTTAGGGTTAGGGTAAGGGTAAGGGTTAGGGTTAGGGTTAGGTTTATTGTTAGGGTAAGGGTAAGGGTTAGGGTTAGGGTTAGTGTAAGGGTTAGGTTTAGGGTTAGGGTTAAGGTTAGGTTTAGGGTTAGGGTTAGGGTTAGGGTTAGGGTAAGGAATAGGGTTAGCGTTAGGGTGAGGGTTAGGGTTAAGGTTAGGGTTAGGGTTAGGGTAAGGGTTAGGGTTAGGTTTAGTGTTAGGTTTAGTGTTAGGGTTAGGATTAGGGTAAGGGTAATGGTTAGAGTTAGGATTAGGGTTAGGGTTAGGGTTAGGGTTAGGTTTAGGGTTGGGGTTAAGGTTATGGTTAGGGTTAGGGTGAGGGTAAGGGTAAGGGTCAGGTTTAGGGTTAGGGTTAGGGTGAGGGTAAGGGTAAGGGTTAGGGGTAGGGTTATGGTTAGAGTAAGGATTAGTGTTCGGGTTAGGGTTAGGGACACGGTTAGGTTTAGGGTTACGGTTAGGGTTAGGGTTAGGGTTATGGTAAGGGTATGTGGTAGGGTCAGTGTTAGGGTGAGGGTTAAGTTTAGGGTTAGGGTTAGGGTCAAGGTAAGTTTAAGGGTTACGGTTAGGGTTAGGGTTAGGTTTAAGGTAAGGGTTAGGTTTAGGTTTAGGGTAAGGGTAAGGTTTAGGTTTAGAGTTAGGGTTAGGGTTAGGGTTAGGGTAAGGGTAAGGGTTAGGGTTAGGGTTAGGTTTATTGTTAGGGTAAGGGTAAGGGTTAGGGTAAGGGTTAGTGTAAGGGTTAGGTTTAGGGTTAGGGTTAAGGTTAGGTTTAGGGTTAGGGTTAGGGTTAGGGTTAGGGTTAGGGTAAGGAATAGGGTTAGCGTTAGGGTGAGCGTTAGGGTTAAGGTTAGGGTTAGGGTTAGGGTAAGGGTTAGGGTTAGGTTTAGTGTTAGGTTTAGTGTTAGGGTTAGGATTAGGGTAAGGGTAATGGTTAGAGTTAGGATTAGGGTTAGGGTTAGGGTAAGGGATAGGGTTAGGTTTCGGTTTAGGGTTAGGGTTATGGTAAGGGTAAGAGTTAGGGTTAGGGTTAGGGTTAGGGTTAAGGTTAGGTTTGGGTTAGGGTTAGGTTAGGGTAAGGGTTAGGGTTAGGATTAGGGTTAGGGTTAGAGTTAGGTTTAGGGTTAGGGTAAGGGTAAAGGTTAGGGTTAGGGTTAGGGTTACGTTTAGGTTAAGGGTTAGGGTTAGGGTTTAGGGTTTGGGTTAGGGTTAGGGTAAAGGTTAGGGTTAGGGTTAGGGTTAGGGTTAGGGTTATGGTTAGGGTAAGAGTTAGGGTTAGGGTTAGGGTTTAGGGTTGGGGTTAAGTTTATGGTTAGGGTTAGGGTGAGGGTAAGGGTAAGGGTTAGGTTTAGGGTTAGGTTTAGGGTGAGGGTAAGGGTAAGGGTTAGGGATAGGGTTAGGGTTAGAGTAAGGATTAGTGTTACGGTTAGGGTTAGGGACACGGTTAGGTTTAGGGTTACGGTTAGGGTTAGGGTTAGGTTTATGGTAAGGGTATGTGTTAGGGTCAGTGTTAGGGTGAGGGTTAAGTTTAGGGTTAGGGTTAGGGTCAAGGTAAGTTTAAGGGTTACGGTTAGGGTTAGGGTTAGGGTAAGGGTAAGGGTTAGGGTTAGGGTTAGGTTTAGGGTTGGGGTTGAGGTTAGGGTTAGGTTTAGGGTGAGCTTAAGGGTGAGAGGGTTAGGGTTAGGGTTAGGGTAAGGGATAGGGTTGGGGATAGGGTTAGGGTTATGGATAGGTTTAGGGTTACAGTTAGGGTTAGGGATAGGGTAAGGGTAAGTGTTAGGGTTAAGGTTAGCATTAGAGTTATGGTTAGGGTTAGGGTAAGGGTAAGGTTTAGGGTTAGGGTTAGGGTTAGGTTTAGGGTTGGGGTTAAGGTTAGGGTTACCGTTAGGGTAAGGGTAAGTGTTTGGGTTAGGGTTAGGATTAGCGATAAGGTAAGGGTAAGGGTTAGGGTTAGGGTTAGGGTTAAGGTAAGAGTAAGGGTTACGGTTAGGGTTAGGGTTAGGTTTAGAGTAAGGTTTAGGGTTAGGGTTAGGGTATGGGTAAGATTTAGGGTTAGCTTTGTGTTAGGGTTAGGTTAAGGGTTGGGTTAGGGTTAGAGTTAGGATTAGGGTTAGGTTTAGGGTAAAGCTTAGGGTAAGGGTTATGGCGAGG
>JANJXV010000181.1:1845923-1848423 GCA_024803745.1 Megascapheus bottae | reverse complement strand
GGATTAGGGTTAGGGTTACAGTTAGGTTTAGGGTTAGGGTAAGGATAAGGGTTAGGGTTAGGGTTACGTTTAGGTTAAGGGTTAGGGGTAGGGGTTAGGGTTAAGGTTAGGGTTAAGGTAAAGGTTAGGGTTAGGGTTAGGGTTAGGGTAAGGGTAAGGGTTAGGGTTAGGGTTAGGGTTACGATTAGGTTAACGGTTAGGGTAAGGGTTAGGGTGAGGTTTAGGGTTAGGGTTAGGGTAAGGGTAAGGGTTAGGGTTTGGTTTAGGGTTAGGGTTAACGTTAGGGTTAGGGTTAGAGTTAGGTTTAGGGTTAGGGTAAGGATAAGAGTTAGGTTTAGGGTTAGGGTTGGGGTTAGGGTTAGGGTAAGGGTTAGGGGTAGAGTTAGGGTGAGGTTTAGGGTTAGGTTTAGGGTTAGGGTTAGGTTTAGGGTTGGGGTTAAGGTTAGGGTTAGGTTTGGGTTAGGGTTAGGTTAGGGTAAGAGTTAGGGTTAGGATTAGGGTTAGGGTTAGAGTTAGGTTTAGGGTTAGGGTAAGGGTAAGGGTTAGGGTTAGGGTTAGGGTTACGTTTAGGTTAAGGGTTAGGGTTAGGGGTTAGGGGTTAGGGTTTGGGGTAGGGTTAGGGTAAAGGTTAGGGTTAGGGTTAGGGTTAGGGTTATAATTAGGGTAAGAGTTAGGGTTAGGGTTAGGGTTAATGTTAGGGTTAGGGTTAGGGTTAGGGTTATGGTAAGGGCTATGGTTAGATTTAGGGTTAGGGTTACAGTTAGGTTTAGGGTTAGGGTAAGGATAAGGGTTAGGGTTAGGGTTACGTTTAGGTTAATGGTTAGGGGTAGGGGTTAGGGTTAAGGTTAGGGTTAAGGTAAAGGTTAGGGTTAGGTTTAGGGTTAGGGTAAGGGTAAGGGTTAGGGTTAGGGTTAGGGTTACGTTTAGGTTAAGGGTTAGGGTTATGGGTTAGGGTTAGCGTTAGGGTTAGGGTTAGGGTAAAAGTTAGGGTTAGGGTTAGCGTTAGGGTTATGGTAAGGGTAAGAGTTAGGGTTAGGGTTAGGGTTAAGGTTAGGGTTAGGGTTAGGGTAAGGGTTAGGGTTAGGATTAGGGTTAGGGTTAGAGTTAGGTTTAGGGTTAGGGTAAGGGTAAGGGTTAGGTTTAGGGTTAGGTTTAGGGTTGGGGTTAAGGTTATGGTTAGGGTTAGGGTGAGGGTAAGTGTAAGGGTTAGGTTTAGGGTTAGGGTTAGGGTGAGGGTAAGGGTAAGGGTTAGGGATACGGTTAGGGTTAGAGTAAGGATTAGTGTTAGGGTTAGGGTTAGGGACACGGTTAGGTTTAGGGTTACGGTTAGGGTTAGGGTTAGGGTTATGGTAAGGGTATGTGTTAGGGTCAGTGTTAGAGTGAGGGTTAAGTTTAGGGTTAGGGTTAGGGTCAAGGTAAGTTTAAGGGTTACGGTTAGGGTTAGGGTTAGGGTAAGGGTAAGGGTTAGGGTTAGGGTTAGGTTTAGGGTTGGGGTTGAGGTTAGGGTTAGGTTTAGGGTGAGCTTAAGGGTAAGGGTTAGGGTTAGGGTTAGGGTTAGGGTAAGGGATAGGGTTGGGGATAGGGTTAGGGTTATGGATAGGTTTAGGGTTACAGTTAGGGTTAGGGATAGGGTAAGGGTAAGTGTTAGGGTTAAGGTTAGCATTAGAGTTATGGTTAGGGTTAGGGTAAGGGTAAGGTTTAGGGTTAGGGTTAGGGTTAGGATTAGGGTTGGGGTTAAGGTTAGGGTTACCGTTAGGGTAAGGGTAAGTGTTTGGGTTAGGGTTAGGATTAGCGATAAGGTAAGGGTAAGGGTTAGGGTTAGGGTTAGGGTTAAGGTAAGAGTAAGGGTTACGGTTAGGGTTAGGGTTAGGTTAAGAGTAAGGTTTAGGGTTAAGGTTAGGGTATGGGTAAGATTTAGGGTTAGTGTTAGGGTTAGGTTAAGGGTTGGGTTAGGGTTAGAGTTAGGATTAGGGTTAGGTTTAGGGTAAGGGTTAGGGTAAGGGTTAGGGTGAGGTTTAGGGTTAGGGTTAGGGTAAGGGTAGGGTTAGGGTTTGGTTTAGGGTTAGGGTTAAGGTTCGGGTTAGGGTTAGGGTAAGGGTAAGTTTTAGGGTTAGGGTTAGGGTTAGGTTTAGGGTTAGGGTAAGGATAAGAGTTAGGTTTAGGGTTAGGGTTGGGGTTAGGGTTAGGGTAAGTGTTAGGGGTAGAGTTAGGGTGAGGTTTAGGGTTAGGTTTAGGGTTAGGGTTAGGTTTAGGGTTAGGGTAAGGATAAGGGTTAGGGTTAGGGTTACGTTTAGGTTAAGGGTTAGGGGTAGGGGTTAGGGTTAAGGTTAGGGTTAAGGTTAGGGTTAGGGTTAGGGTTAGGGTTAGGGTAAGGGTAAGGGTTAGGGTTAGGGTTAGGGTTACGTTTAGGTTAAGGGTTAGGGTTAGGGGTTAGGGTTAGGGTTAGGGTTAGGGTAAGGGCTAGGGTTAGGATAAGGGTTAGGGTTACAGTTAGGATTAG
>JANJXV010000181.1:1833423-1838423 GCA_024803745.1 Megascapheus bottae | reverse complement strand
GGGTTAGGGTAAGGATAAGGGTTAGGGTTAGGGTTACGTTTAGGTTAAGGGTTAGGGTTAGGGGTTAGGGTTTGGGTTAGGGTTAGGGTAAAGGTTAGGGTTAGGGTTAGGGTTAGGGTTATGGTTAGGGTAAGAGTTAGGGTTAGGTTAGGGTTAAGGTTAGGGTTAGGTTTAGGGTTAGGGTTAGGGTAAGGGCTAGGGTTAGGATTAGGGTTAGGGTTACAGTTAGGTTTAGGGTTAGGGTAAGGATAAGGGTTAGGGTTAGGGTTACGTTTAGGTTAAGGGTTAGGGGTAGGGGTTAGGGTTAAGGTTAGGGTTAAGGTAAAGGTTAGGGTTAGGGTTAGGGTTAGGGTAAGGGTAAGGTTAGGGTTAGGGTTAGGGTTACGTTTAGGTTAACGGTTAGGGTAAGGGTTAGGGTGAGGTTTAGGGTTAGGGTTAGGGTAAGGGTAAGGGTTAGGTTTGGTTTAGGGTTAGGGTTAACGTTAGGGTTAGGGTTAGAGTTAGGTTTAGGGTTAGGGTAAGGATAAGAGTTAGGTTTAGGGTTAGGGTTGGGGTTAGGGTTAGGGTAAGGGTTAGGGGTAGAGTTAGGGTGAGGTTTAGGGTTAGGTTTAGGGTTAGGGTTAGGTTTAGGGTTGGGGTTAAGGTTAGGGTTAGGTTTGGGTTAGGGTTAGGTTAGGGTAAGAGTTAGGGTTAGGATTAGGGTTAGGGTTAGAGTTAGGTTTAGGGTTAGGGTAAGGGTAAGGGTTAGGGTTAGGGTTAGGGTTACGTTTAGGTTAAGGGTTAGGGTTAGGGTTAGGGGTTAGGGTTTGGGTAGGGTTAGGGTAAAGGTTAGGGTTAGGGTTAGGGTTAGGGTCAGGTTATAATTAGGGTAAGAGTTAGGGTTAGGGTTAGGGTTAATGTTAGGGTTAGGGTTAGGGTTAGGGTTATGGTAAGGGCTATGGTTAGATTTAGGGTTAGGGTTACAGTTAGGTTTAGGGTTAGGGTAAGGATAAGGGTTAGGGTTAGGGTTACGTTTAGGTTAATGGTTAGGGGTAGGGGTTAGGGTTAAGGTTAGGGTTAAGGTAAAGGTTAGGGTTAGGTTTAGGGTTAGGGTAAGGGTAAGGGTTAGGGTTAGGGTTAGGGTTACGTTTAGGTTAAGGGTTAGGGTTATGGGTTAGGGTTAGCGTTAGGGTTAGGGTTAGGGTAAAAGTTAGGGTTAGGGTTAGCGTTAGGGTTATGGTAAGGGTAAGAGTTAGGGTTAGGGTTAGGGTTAAGGTTAGGGTTAGGGTTAGGGTAAGGGTTAGGGTTAGGATTAGGGTTAGGGTTAGAGTTAGGTTTAGGGTTAGGGTAAGGGTAAGGGTTAGGGTTAGGGTTAGGTTTAGGGTTGGGGTTAAGGTTATGGTTAGGGTTAGGGTGAGGGTAAGTGTAAGGGTTAGGTTTAGGGTTAGGGTTAGGGTGAGGGTAAGGGTAAGGGTTAGGGATACGGTTAGGGTTAGAGGGCGGTTAGGGTTAGAGTAAGGATTAGTGTTAGGGTTAGGGTTAGGGACACGGTTAGGTTTAGGGTTACGGTTAGGGTTAGGGTTAGGGTTATGGTAAGGGTATGTGTTAGGGTCAGTGTTAGGGTGAGGGTTAAGTTTAGGGTTAGGGTTAGGGTCAAGGTAAGTTTAAGGGTTACGGTTAGGGTTAGGGTTAGGGTAAGGGTAAGGGTTAGGGTTAGGGTTAGGTTTAGGGTTGGGGTTGAGGTTAGGGTTAGGTTTAGGGTGAGCTTAAGGGTAAGGGTTAGGGTTAGGGTTAGGGTTAGGGTAAGGGATAGGGTTGGGGATAGGGTTAGGGTTATGGATAGGTTTAGGGTTACAGTTAGGGTTAGGGATAGGGTAAGGGTAAGTGTTAGGGTTAAGGTTAGCATTAGAGTTATGGTTAGGGTTAGGGTAAGGGTAAGGTTTAGGGTTAGGGTTAGGGTTAGGATTAGGGTTGGGGTTAAGGTTAGGGTTACCGTTAGGGTAAGGGTAAGTGTTTGGGTTAGGGTTAGGATTAGCGATAAGGTAAGGGTAAGGGTTAGGGTTAGGGTTAGGGTTAAGGTAAGAGTAAGGGTTACGGTTAGGGTTAGGGTTAGGTTTAGAGTAAGGTTTAGGGTTAAGGTTAGGGTATGGGTAAGATTTAGGATTAGTGTTAGGGTTAGGTTAAGGGTTGGGTTAGGGTTAGAGTTAGGATTAGGGTTAGGTTTAGGGTAAGGGTTAGGGTAAGGGTTAGGGTGAGGTTTAGGGTTAGGGTTAGGGTAAGGGTAGGGTTAGGGTTTGGTTTAGGGTTAGGGTTAAGGTTCGGGTTAGGGTTAGGGTAAGGGTAAGTTTTAGGGTTAGGGTTAGGGTTAGGTTTAGGGTTAGGGTAAGGATAAGAGTTAGGTTTAGGGTTAGGGTTGGGGTTAGGGTTAGGGTAAGTGTTAGGGGTAGAGTTAGGGTGAGGTTTAGGGTTAGGTTTAGGGTTAGGGTTAGGTTTAGGGTTAGGGTAAGGATAAGGGTTAGGGTTAGGGTTACGTTTAGGATAAGGGTTAGGGGTAGGGGTTAGGGTTAAGGTTAGGGTTAAGGTTAGGGTTAGGGTTAGGGTTAGGGTTAGGGTAAGGGTAAGGGTTAGGGTTAGGGTTAGGGTTACGTTTAGGTTAAGGGTTAGGGTTAGGGGTTAGGGTTAGGGTTAGGGTTAGGGTAAGGGCTAGGGTTAGGATAAGGGTTAGGGTTACAGTTAGGATTAGGGTTAGGGTAAGGATATGGGTTAGGGTTAGGGTTACGTTTAGGTTAAGGGTTAGGGGTAGGGGTTAGGGTTAAGGTTAGGGTTAAGGTTAGGGTTAGGGTTAGGGTAAGGGTAAGGGTTAGGGTTAGGGTTAGGGTTACGTTTAGGTTAAGGGTTAGGGTTAGGGGTTAGGGTTAGGGTTAGGGTAAAGGTTAGGATTAGGGTTAGGGTTAGGGTTAGGGTAAGGGTAAGGTTTAGGTTTAGGGTTAGGGTTACGTTTAGGTTAATGGTTAGGGTTAGGGGTTAGGGTTAGGGTTAGGGTTAGGGTAAAGTTTAGGGTTAGGTTTAGGGTTAGGGTAAGTTTTTGGGGTTAGGGTAAGGGTTAGTGTTAGGTTAAGCGTTAGGGTTAGGGTTGGGGTTAGGATAAGGTTTGGGGTTAGGGGTAGGGTTAAGGTAAGGGTAAGGGTTAGGGTTTTGTTTAGGGTTAGGGTTAAGGTTAGGGTTAGGGTTAGGGTTAGGGTAAGGGTAAGGTTTAGGTTTAGGGTTAGGGTTAGGTTTAGGGTTAGGGTAAGGATAAGAGTTAGGTTTAGGGTTAGGGTTAGGGTGAGGGTAAGGGTAAGGGTTAGGGATAGGGTTAGGGTTAGAGTAAGGAGTAGTGTTAGGGTTAGGGTTAGGGACACGGTTAGGTTTAGGGTTACAGTTAGGGTTAGGGTTAGGGTTATGGTAAGGGTATGTGTTAGGGTCAGTGTTAGGGTGAGGGTTAAGTTTAGGGTTAGGGTTAGGGTCAAGGTAAGTTTAAGGGTTACGGTTAGGGTTAGGGTTAGGGTAAGGGTAAGGGTTAGGGTTAGGGTTAGGTTTAGGGTTGGGGTTGAGGTTAGGGTTAGGTTTAGGGTGAGATTAAGGGTAAGAGGGTTAGGGTTAGGGTTAGGGTAAGGGATAGAGTTGGGGATAGGGTTAGGGTTATGGATAGGTTTAGGGTTACAGTTAGGGTTAGGGATAGGGTAAGGGTAAGTGGTAGGGTTAAGGTTAGCATTAGAGTTATGGTTAGGGTTAGGGTAAGGGTAAGGTTTAGGGTTAGGGTTAGGGTTAGGTTTAGGGTTGGGGTTAAGGTTAGGGTTACCGTTAGGGTAAGGGTAAGTGTTTGGGTTAGGGTTACGATTAGCGATAAGGTAAGGGTAAGGGTTAGGGTTAGGGTTAGGGTTAAGGTAAGAGTAAGGGTTACGGTTAGGGTTAGGTTTAGGTTTAGAGTAAGGTTTAGGGTTAAGGTTAGGGTATGGGTAAGATTTAGGGTTAGCGTTAGTGTTAGGGTTAGGTTAAGGGTTGGGTTAGGGTTAGAGTTAGGATTAGGGTTAGGTTTAGGGTAAGGGTTAGGGTAAGGGTTAGGGTGAGGTTTAGGGTTAGGGTTAGGGTAAGGGTAAGGGTTAGGGTTTGGTTTAGGGTTAGGGTTAAGGTTAGGGTTAGGGTTAGGGTAAGGGTAAGGTTTAGGGTTAGGGTTAGGGTTAGGTTTAGGGTTAGGGTAAGGATAAGAGTTAGGTTTAGAGTTAGGGTTGGGGTTAAGGTTAGGGTAAGTGTTAGGGGTAGAGTTAGGGTGAGGTTTAGGGTTAGGTTTAGGGTTAGGGTTAGGTTTATGGTTGGGGTTAAGGTTAGGGGTAGTGTTAGGGTGAGGGTAAGGATTAGGGTTAGGTTTAGTGTTAGGTTTAGTGTTAGGGTTAGGATTAGGGTAAGGGTAAGGGTTAGAGTTAGGATTAGGGTTAGGGTTAGGGTAAGGGATAGGGTTAGGTTTAGGTTTAGGGTTAGGGTTATGGTAAGGGTAAGAGTTAAGGTTAGGGTTAGGGTTAAGGTTAGGTTTGGGTTAGGGTTAGGTTAGGGTAAGGGTTAGGGTTAGGATTAGGGTTAGGGTTAGAGTTAGGTTTAGGGTTAGGGTAAGGGTAAGGGTTAGGGTTAGGGTTAGGGTTAGGGTTACGTTTAGGTTAAGGGTTAGGGTTAGGGGTTAGGGTTTGGGTTAGGGTTAGGGTAAAGTTTAGGGCTAGGGTTAGGGTTAGATTTAGGGTTATGGTTAGGGTAAGAGTTAGGGTTAGGGTTAGGGTTAAGGTTAGGGTTAGGGTTAGGGTTAGGGTTAGGGTAAGGGCTAGGGTTAGGATTAGGGTTAGGGTTAGAGTTAGGTTTAGAGTTAGGGTAAGGATAAGGTTTAGGGTTAGGGTTACGTTTAGGTTAAGGGTTAGGGTTAGGGGTTAGGGTTTGGGTTAGGGTTAGGGTAAAGGTTAGGGTTAGGGTTAGGGTAAGGGTAAGGGTTAGTGTTA
>JANJXV010000181.1:1788423-1830923 GCA_024803745.1 Megascapheus bottae | reverse complement strand
GGGTTAGGGTTAGGGTTAGGTTTAGGGTTGGGGTTAAGGTTATGGTTAGGGTTAGGGTGAGGGTAAGGGTAAGGGTTAGGTTTAGGGTTAGGGTTAGGGTGAGGGTAAGGGTAAGCGTTAGGGGTAGGGTTAGGGTTAGAGTAAGGATTAGTGTTCGGGTTAGGGTTAGGGACACGGTTAGGTTTAGTGTTACGCTTAGGGTTAGGGTTATGGTAAGGGTATGTGTTAGGGTCAGTGTTAGGGTGAGGGTTAAGTTTAGGGTTAGGGTTAGGGTCAAGGTAAGTTTAAGGGTTACGGTTAGGGTTAGGGTTAGGTTTAAGGTAAGGGTTAGGTTTAGGTTTAGGGTAAGGGTAAGGTTTAGGTTTAGAGTTAGGGTTAGGGTTAGGGTTAGGGTAAGGGTAAGGGTTAGGGTTAGGGTTAGGTTTATTGTTAGGGTAAGGGTAAGGGTTAGGGTTAGGGTTAGTGTAAGGGTTAGGTTTAGGGTTAGGGTTAAGGTTAGGTTTAGGGTTAGGGTTAGGGTTAGGGTTAGGGTAAGGAATAGGGTTAGCGTTAGGGTGAGCGTTAGGGTTAAGGTTAGGGTTAGGGTTGGGTTAGGGTAAGGGTTAGGCATAGGGTTAGGGTAAGGGTTAGGGTTAGGCTAAGGGTAAGTGTTAGTGTTAGGGTTAGCGATAGAGTTATGGTTATGGTTAGGGTAAGGGTAAGGTTTAGCGTTAGGGTTAGGGTTAGGTTTAGGGTTGGGGTTGAGGTTAGGGTTAGGATTAGGGTTAAAGTAAGGGTAAGGTTTAGGGTTAGGGTTAGGGTTAGGTTTAGGGTTAGGGTAAGGATAAGAGTTAGGTTTAGGGTTAGGGTTGGGGTTAGGGTTAGGTTAAGGGTTAGGGGTAGAGTTAGGGTGAGGTTTAGGGTTAGGTTTAGGGTTAGGGTTAGGTTTAGGGTTGGGGTTAAGGTTAGGGTTAGGGTTAGGGTGAGGGTAAGGGTTAGGGTTAGGTTTAGTGTTAGGTTTAGTGTTAGGGTTAGGATTAGGGTAAGGGCCTGGGTTAGGATTAGGGTTAGGGTTAGGGTAAGGGTTAGGGTTAGGTTTAGGTTTAGGGTTAGGGTTATGGTAAGGGTAAGAGTTAGGGTTAGGGTTAGGGTTAAGGTTAGGTTTGGGTTAGGGTTAGGTTAGGGTAAGGGTTAGGGTTAGGATTAGGGTTAGGGTTAGAGTTAGGTTTAGGGTTAGGGTAAGGGTAAGGGTTAGGGTTAGGGTTAGGGTTACGTTTAGGTTAAGGGTAAGGGTTAGGGGTTAGGGTTTGGGTTAGGGATAGGGTAAAGGTTAGGTTTAGGGTTAGGGTTAGGGTTATGGTTAGGGTAAGAGTTAGGGTTAGGGTTAGGGTTAAGGTTAGGGTTAGGGTTAGGGTTAGAGTTAGGGTTAGGGTAAGGGCTAGGGTTAGGATTAGGGTTAGGGTTAGAGTTAGGTTTAGGGTTAGGGTAAGGATATGGGTTAGGGTTAGGGCTACGTTTAGGTTAAGGGTTAGGGTAAGGGGTTAGGGTTAAGGTTAGGGTTAGGGTAAAGTTTCGGGTTAGGGTTAGGGTTAGGTTTAGGGTAAGGGTAAGGGTTAGGGTTAGGGTTAGGGTTACGTTTAGGTTAAGGGTTAGGGTTAGGGGTTAGGGTTAGGATTAGGGTTAGGGTAAAAGTTAGGGTTAGGGTTAGCGTTAGGGTTATGGTAAGGGTAAGAGTTAGGGTTAGGGTTAGGGTTAAGGTTAGGGTTAGGGTAAGGGTTAGGGTAAGGGTTAGGGTTAGGATTAGGGTTAGGGTTAGAGTTAGGTTTAGGGTTAGGGTAAGGGTAAGGGTTAGGGTTAGGGTTACGGTTACGTTTAGGTTAAGGGTTAGGGTTAGGGGTTAGGGTTAAGGTTAGGGTTAGGGTAAAGTTTAGGGTTAGGTTTAGGGTTAGGGTAAGTTTTAGGGGTTAGGGTTAGGGTTAGTGTTAGGTTAAGCGTTACGGTTAGGGTTGGGGTTAGGATAAGGTTTGAGGTTAGGGTTAGGGTTAAGGTAAGGGTAAGGGTTAGGGTTTTGTTTAGGGTTAGGGTTAAGGTTAGGGTTAGGCTTAGGGTTAGAGTAAGGGTAAGGTTTAGGGTTAGGGTTAGGGTTAGGTTTAGGGTTAGGGTAAGGATAAGAGTTAGGTTTAGGGTTAGGGTTGGGGTTAGGGTAAGGGTTAGGGATAGAGTTAGGGTGAGGTTTAGGGTTAGGTTTAGGGATAGGGTTAGGTTTAGGGTTGGGGTGAAGGTTACGGTTAGGGTTAGGGTGAGGGTAAGGGTTAGGGTTAGGTTTAGTGTTAGGTTTAGTGTTAGGGTTAGGATTAGGGTAAGGGTAAGTGTTAGAGTTAGGATTAGGGTTAGGGTTAGGGTAAGGTTTAGGGTTAGGTTTTTGGTTAGGTTTAGGGTTAGGGTTATGCTAAGGGTAAGGGTTAGGGTTAGGGTTAGGTTTAGGGTTGGGGTTAAGGTTTTGGTTAGGGTTAGGGTGAGGGTAAGGGTAAGGGTTAGGTTTAGGCTTAGGGTTAGGGTAGGGTAAGGGTAAGGGTTAGGGATAGGGTTAGGGTTAGAGTAAGGAGTAGTGTTAGGGTTAGAGTTAGGGACACGGTTAGGTTTAGGGTTACGGTTAGGTTTAGGGTTATGGTAAGGGTATGTGTTAGGGTCAGTGTTAGGGTGAGGGTTAAGTTTAGGGTTAGGGTTAGGGTCAAGGTAAGTTTAAGGGTTACGGTTAGGGTTAGGGTTAGGTTTAAGGTAAGGGTTAGGTTTAGGTTTAGGGTAAGGGTAAGGTTTAGGTTTAGAGTTAGGGTTAGGGTTAGGGTTAGGGTAAGGGTAAGGGTTAGGGTTAGGGTTAGGTTTATTGTTAGGGTAAGGGTAAGGGTTAGGGTTAGGATTAGTGTAAGGGTTAGGTTTAGGGTTAGGGTTAAGGTTAGGTTTAGGGTTAGGGTTAGGGTTAGGGTTAGGGTAAGGAATAGGGTTAGCGTTAGGGTGAGCGTTAGGGTTAAGGTTAGGGTTAGGGTTGGGTTAGGGTAAGAGTTAGGCTTAGGGTTAGGGTAAGGGTTAGGGTTAGGCTAAGGGTAAGTGTTAGTGTTAGGGTTAGCGATAGAGTTATGGTTATGGTTAGGGTAAGGGTAAGGTTTAGCGTTAGGGTTAGGGTTAGGTTTAGGGTTGGGGTTGAGGTTAGGGTTAGGATTAGGGTTAAAGTAAGGGTAAGGTTTAGGGTTAGGGTTAGGGTTAGGTTTAGGGTTAGGGTAAGGATAAGAGTTAGGTTTAGGGTTAGGGTTGGGGTTAGGGTTAGGGTAAGGGTTAGGGGTAGAGTTAGGGTGAGGTTTAGGGTTAGGTTTAGGGTTAGGGTTAGGTTTAGGGTTGGGGTTAAGGTTAGGGTTAGGGTTAGGGTGAGGGTAAGGGTTAGGGTTAGGTTTAGTGTTAGGTTTAGTGTTAGGGTTAGGATTAGGGTAAGGGTTAGAGTTAGGATTAGGGTTAGGGTTAGGGTAAGGGTTAGGGTTAGGTTTAGGTTTAGGGTTAGGGTTATGGTAAGGGTAAGAGTTAGGGTTAGGGTTAGGGTTAAGGTTAGGTTTGGGTTAGGGTTAGGTTAGGGTAAGGGTTAGGGTTAGGATTAGGGTTAGGGTTAGAGTTAGGTTTAGGGTTAGGGTAAGGGTAAGGGTTAGGGTTAGGGTTACGTTTAGGTTAAGGGTAAGGGTTAGGGGTTAGGGTTTGGGTTAGGGATAGGGTAAAGGTTAGGTTTAGGGTTAGGGTTAGGGTTATGGTTAGGGTAAGAGTTAGGGTTAGGGTTAGGGTTAAGGTTAGGGTTAGGGTTAGGGTTAGAGTTAGGGTTAGGGTAAGGGCTAGGTTTAGGATTAGGGTTAGGGTTAGAGTTAGGTTTAGGGTTAGGGTAAGGATATGGGTTAGGGTTAGGGTTACGTTTAGGTTAAAGTTTAGGGTTAGGGGTTAGGGTTAAGGTTAGGGTTAGGGTAAAGTTTCGGGTTAGGGTTAGGGTTAGGTTTAGGGTAAGGGTAAGGGTTAGGGTTAGGGTTAGTGTTACGTTTAGGTTAAGGGTTAGGGTTAGGGGTTAGGGTTAGGGTTAGGGTTAGGGTAAAAGTTAGGGTTAGGGTTAGCGTTAGGGTTATGATAAGGGTAAGAGTTAGGGTTAGGGTTAGGGTTAAGGTTAGGGTTAGGGTAAGGGTTAGGGTAAGGGTTAGGGTTAGGATTAGGGTTAGGGTTAGAGTTAGGTTTAGGGTTAGGGTACGGGTAAGGGTTAGGGTTAGGGTTAGGGTTACGTTTAGGTTAAGGGTTAGGGTTAGGGGTTAGGGTTAAGGTTAGGGTTAGGGTAAAGTTTAGGGTTAGGTTTAGGGTTAGGGTAAGTTTTAGGGGTTAGGGTTAGGGTTAGTGTTAGGTTAAGCGTTACGGTTAGGGTTGGGGTTAGGATAAGGTTTGAGGTTAGGGTTAGGTTTAAGGTAAGGGTAAGGGTTAGGGTTTTGTTTAGGGTTAGGGTTAAGGTTAGGGTTAGGCTTAGGGTTAGAGTAAGGGTAAGGTTTAGGGTTAGGGTTAGGGTTAGGTTTAGGGTTAGGGTAAGGATAAGAGTTAGGTTTAGGGTTAGGGTTGGGGTTAGGGTAAGGGTTAGGGATAGAGTTAGGGTGGGGTTTAGGGTTAGGTTTAGGGATAGGGTTAGGTTTAGGGTTGGGGTGAAGGTTACGGTTAGGGTTAGGGTGAGGGTAAGGGTTAGGGTTAGGTTTAGTGTTAGGTTTAGTGTTAGGGTTATGATTAGGGTAAGGGTAAGTGTTAGAGTTAGGATTAGGGTTAGGGTTAGGGTAAGGGTTAGGGTTAGGTTTTTGGTTAGGTTTAGGGTTAGGGTTATGCTAAGGGTAAGGGTTAGGGTTAGGGTTAGGTTTAGGGTTGGGGTTAAGGTTTTGGTTAGGGTTAGGGTGAGGGTAAGGGTAAGGGTTAGGTTTAGGCTTAGGGTTAGGGTGAGGGTAAGGGTAAGGGTTAGGGATAGGGTTAGGGTTAGAGTAAGGAGTAGTGTTAGGGTTAGGGTTAGGCACACGGTTAGGTTTAGGGTTACGGTTAGGTTTAGGGTTAGCGTTATGGTAAGGGTATGTGTTAGGGTCAGTGTTAGGGTGAGGGTTAAGTTTAGGGTTAGGGTTAGGGTCAAGGTAAGTTTAAGGGTTACGGTTAGGGTTAGGGTTAGGGTAAGGGTAAGGGTTAGGGTTAGGGTTAGGTTTAGGGTTGGGGTTGAGGTTAGGGTTAGGTTTAGGGTGAGCTTAAGGGTAAGGGTTAGGGTTAGGGTTAGGGTTAGGGTAAGGGATATGGTTGGGGATAGGGTTAGGGTTATGGATAGGTTTAGGGTTACAGTTAGGGTTAGGGATAGGGTAAGGGTAAGTGTTAGGGTTAAGGTTAGCATTAGAGTTATGGTTAGGGTTAGGGTAAGGGTAAGGTTTAGGGTTAGGGTTAGGGTTAGGGTTAGGTTTAGGGTTGGGGTTAAGGTTAGGGTTACCGTTAGGGTAAGGGTAAGTGTTTGGGTTAGGGTTAGGATTAGCGATAAGGTAAGGGTAAGGGTTAGGGTTAGGGTTAGGATTAGCGATAAGGTAAGGGTAAGGGTTAGGGTTAGGGTTAGGGTTAAGTTAAGAGTAAGGGTTACGGTTAGGGTTAGGGTTAGGTTTAGAGTAAGGTTTAGGGTTAGGGTTAGGGTATGGGTAAGATTTAGGGTTAGGGTTAGTGTTAGGGTTAGGTTAAGTGTTAGGTTAGGGTTAGAGTTAGGATTAGGGTTAGGTTTAGGGTAAGGGTTAGGGTAAGGGTTAGGGTGAGGTTTAGGGTTAGGGTTTGGGTAAGGGTAAGGGTTAGGGTTTGGTTTATGGTTAGGGTTAAGGTTATGGTTAGGGTTAGGGTTAGGGTAAGGGTAAGGTTTAGGGTTAGGGTTAGGGTTAGGTTTAGGGTTAGGGTAAGGATAAGAGTTAGGTTTAGGGTTAGGGTTGGGGTTAGGGTTAGGGTAAGGGTTAGGGGTAGAGTTAGGGTGAGGTTTAGGGTTAGGTTTAGGGTTAGGGTTATGTTTAGGGTTGGGGTTAAGGTTAGGGTTAGGGTTAGGGTGAGGGTAAGGGTTAGGGTTAGGTTTAGTGTTAGGTTTAGTGTTACGGTTAGGATTAGGGTAAGGGTAAGGGTTAGAGTTAGGATTAGGGTTAGGGTTAGGGTAAGGGTTAGGGTTAGGTTTAGGTTTAGGGTTAGGGTTATGGTAAGGGTAAGAGTTAGGGTTAGGGTTAGGGTTAAGGTTGTGTTTGGGTTAGGGTTAGGTTAGGGTAAGGGTTAGGGTTAGGATTAGGGTTAGGGTTAGAGTTAGGTTTAGGGTTAGGTTAGGGTAAGGGTTAAGGTTAGGTTTAGGGTTACGTTTAGGTTAAGGGTTAGGGTTAGGGGTTAGGGTTTGGGTTAGGGTTAGGGTAAAGGTTAGGGTTAGGGTTAGGGTTAGGGTTAGGGTTATGGTTAGGGTAAGAGTTAGGGTTAGGGTTAGGGTTAAGGTTAGGGTTAGGGTTAGGGTTAGGGTAAGGGCCAGGGTTAGGATTAGGCTTAGGGTTAGAGTTAGGTTTAGGGTTAGGGTAAGGGTAAGGGTTAGGGTTAGGGTTACGTTTAGGTTAAGGGTTAGGGGTAGGGGTTAGGGTTAAGGTTAGGGTTAGGGTAAAGGTTAGGGTTAGGGTTAGGGTTAGGGTTAGGGTAAGGGTAAGGGTTAGGGTTAGGGTTAGGGTTAGGGTTACGTTTAGGTTAAGGGTTAGGGTTAGGGGTTAGGGTTAGGGTTATGGTTAGGGTAGAGGTTAGGTTTAGGGTTAGCTTTAGGGTTATGGTAAGGGTAAAAGTTAGGGTTAGGGTTAGGGTAAGGGTTAGGGTTAGGATTAGGGTTAGGGTTAGAGTTAGGTTTAGGGTTAGGGTTAGGGTAAGTGTTAGGGTTAGGATTAGGGTTAGGGTTAGAGTTAGGTTTAGGGTTAGGGTACGGGTAAGGGTTAGGGTTAGGGTTAGGGTTACGTTTAGGTTAAGGGTTAGGGTTAGGGGTTAGGGTTAAGGTTAGGGTTAGGGTAAAGTTTAGGGTTAGGTTTAGGGTTAGGGTAAGTTTTAGGGGTTAGGGTTAGGGTTAGTGTTAGGTTAAGCGTTACGGTTAGGGTTGGGGTTAGGATAAGGTTTGAGGTTAGGGTTAGGTTTAAGGTAAGGGTAAGGGTTAGGGTTTTGTTTAGGGTTAGGGTTAAGGTTAGGGTTAGGCTTAGGGTTAGAGTAAGGGTAAGGTTTAGGGTTAGGGTTAGGGTTAGGTTTAGGGTTAGGGTAAGGATAAGAGTTAGGTTTAGGGTTAGGGTTGGGGTTAGGGTAAGGGTTAGGGATAGAGTTAGGGTGGGGTTTAGGGTTAGGTTTAGGGATAGGGTTAGGTTTAGGGTTGGGGTGAAGGTTACGGTTAGGGTTAGGGTGAGGGTAAGGGTTAGGGTTAGGTTTAGTGTTAGGTTTAGTGTTAGGGTTATGATTAGGGTAAGGGTAAGTGTTAGAGTTAGGATTAGGGTTAGGGTTAGGGTAAGGGTTAGGGTTAGGTTTTTGGTTAGGTTTAGGGTTAGGGTTATGCTAAGGGTAAGGGTTAGGGTTAGGGTTAGGTTTAGGGTTGGGGTTAAGGTTTTGGTTAGGGTTAGGGTGAGGGTAAGGGTAAGGGTTAGGTTTAGGCTTAGGGTTAGGGTGAGGGTAAGGGTAAGGGTTAGGGATAGGGTTAGGGTTAGAGTAAGGAGTAGTGTTAGGGTTAGGGTTAGGCACACGGTTAGGTTTAGGGTTACGGTTAGGTTTAGGGTTAGCGTTATGGTAAGGGTATGTGTTAGGGTCAGTGTTAGGGTGAGGGTTAAGTTTAGGGTTAGGGTTAGGGTCAAGGTAAGTTTAAGGGTTACGGTTAGGGTTAGGGTTAGGGTAAGGGTAAGGGTTAGGGTTAGGGTTAGGTTTAGGGTTGGGGTTGAGGTTAGGGTTAGGTTTAGGGTGAGCTTAAGGGTAAGGGTTAGGGTTAGGGTTAGGGTTAGGGTAAGGGATAGGGTTGGGGATAGGGTTAGGGTTATGGATAGGTTTAGGGTTACAGTTAGGGTTAGGGATAGGGTAAGGGTAAGTGTTAGGGTTAAGGTTAGCATTAGAGTTATGGTTAGGGTTAGGGTAAGGGTAAGGTTTAGGGTTAGGGTTAGGGTTAGGGTTAGGTTTAGGGTTGGGGTTAAGGTTAGGGTTACCGTTAGGGTAAGGGTAAGTGTTTGGGTTAGGGTTAGGATTAGCGATAAGGTAAGGGTAAGGGTTAGGGTTAGGGTTAGGATTAGCGATAAGGTAAGGGTAAGGGTTAGGGTTAGGGTTAGGGTTAAGTTAAGAGTAAGGGTTACGGTTAGGGTTAGGGTTAGGTTTAGAGTAAGGTTTAGGGTTAGGGTTAGGGTATGGGTAAGATTTAGGGTTAGCGTTAGTGTTAGGGTTAGGTTAAGTGTTAGGTTAGGGTTAGAGTTAGGATTAGGGTTAGGTTTAGGGTAAGGGTTAGGGTAAGGGTTAGGGTGAGGTTTAGGGTTAGGGTTTGGGTAAGGGTAAGGGTTAGGGTTTGGTTTATGGTTAGGGTTAAGGTTATGGTTAGGGTTAGGGTTAGGGTAAGGGTAAGGTTTAGGGTTAGGGTTAGGGTTAGGTTTAGGGTTAGGGTAAGGATAAGAGTTAGGTTTAGGGTTAGGGTTGGGGTTAGGGTTAGGGTAAGGGTTAGGGGTAGAGTTAGGGTGAGGTTTAGGGTTAGGTTTAGGGTTAGGGTTATGTTTAGGGTTGGGGTTAAGGTTAGGGTTAGGGTTAGGGTGAGGGTAAGGGTTAGGGTTAGGTTTAGTGTTAGGTTTAGTGTTACGGTTAGGATTAGGGTAAGGGTAAGGGTTAGAGTTAGGATTAGGGTTAGGGTTAGGGTAAGGGTTAGGGTTAGGTTTAGGTTTAGGGTTAGGGTTATGGTAAGGGTAAGAGTTAGGGTTAGGGTTAGGGTTAAGGTTAGGTTTGGGTTAGGGTTAGGTTAGGGTAAGGGTTAGGGTTAGGATTAGGGTTAGGGTTAGAGTTAGGTTTAGGGTTAGGTAAGGGTAAGGGTTAAGGTTAGGTTTAGGGTTACGTTTAGGTTAAGGGTTAGGGTTAGGGGTTAGGGTTTGGGTTAGGGTTAGGGTAAAGGTTAGGGTTAGGGTTAGGGTTAGGGTTAGGGTTATGGTTAGGGTAAGAGTTAGGGTTAGTGTTAGGGTTAAGGTTAGGGTTAGGGTTAGGGTTAGGGTAAGGGCCAGGGTTAGGATTAGGTTTAGGGTTAGAGTTAGGTTTAGGGTTAGGGTAAGGGTAAGGGTTAGGGTTAGGGTTACGTTTAGGTTAAGGGTTAGGGGTAGGGGTTAGGGTTAAGGTTAGGGTTAGGGTAAAGGTTAGGGTTAGGGTTAGGGTTAGGGTTAGGGTAAGGGTAAGGGTTAGGGTTAGGGTTAGGGTTAGGGTTACGTTTAGGTTAAGGGTTAGGGTTAGGGGTTAGGGTTAGGGTTATGGTTAGGGTAGAGGTTAGGTTTAGGGTTAGCTTTAGGGTTATGGTAAGGGTAAAAGTTAGGGTTAGGGTTAGGGTTAGGGTTAGGGTAAGGGTTAGGGTTAGGATTAGGGTTAGGGTTAGAGTTAGGTTTAGGGTTAGGGTAAGGGTAAGGGTTAGGGTTAGGGTTAGGGTTACGTTTATGTTAAGGGTTAGGGTTAGGGGTTAGGGTTAAGGTTAGGGTTAGGGTAAAGTTTAGGGTTAGGTTTAGGGTTAGGGTAAGTTTTAGGGGTTAGGGTTAGGGTTAGTGTTAGGTTAAGCGTTAGGGTTAGGGTTGGGGTTAGGATAAGGTTTGGGGTTAGGGTTAGGGTTAAGGTAAGGGTAAGGGTTAGGGTTTTGTTTAGAGTTAGGGTTAAGGTTAGGGTTAGGGTTAGGGTTAGGGTAAGGGTAAGGTTTAGGGTTAGGGTTAGGGTTAGGTTTAGGGTTAGGGTAAGGATAAGAGTTAGGTTTAGGGTTAGGGTTGGGGTTAGGGTTAGGTTTAGGGTTGGGGTTAGGGTTAGGGTTAGGGTGAGGGTAAGGGTTAGGGTTAGGTTTAGTGTTAGGTTTAGTGTTAGGGTTAGGATTAGGGTAAGGGTAAGTTTTAGATTTAGGATTAGGGTTAGGGTTAGGGTAAGGGTTAGGGTTATGTTTTTAGTTAGGTTTAGGGTTAGGGTTATGGTAAGTGTAAGGGTTAGGGTTAGGGTTAGGTTTAGGGTTGGGGTTAAGGTTATGGTTAGGGTTAGGGTGAGGGTAAGGGTAATGGTTAGGTTTATGGTTAGGGTTAGGGTGAGGGTAATGGTAAGGGTTAGGGATAGGGTTAGGGTTAGAGTAAGGATTAGTGTTACGGTTAGGGTTAGGGACTCGGTTAGGTTTAGGGTTATGGTTATGGTTAGGGTTAGGGTTATGGTAAGGGTATGTGTTAGGGTCAGTGTTAGGGTGAGGGTTAAGTTTAGGGTTAGGGTTAGGGTCAAGGTAAGTTTAAGGGTTACGGTTAGGGTTAGGGTTAGGTTTAGGGTTGGTGTTGTGGTTAGGGTTAGGTTTAGGGTGAGCTTAAGGGTAAGGGTTAGGGTTAGGGTTAGGGTTAGGGTAAGGGATAGGGTTGGGGATAGGGTTAGGGTTATGGATAGGTTTAGGGTTACAGTTAGGGTTAGGGATAGGGTAAGGGTAAGTGTTAGGGTTAAGGTTAGCATTAGAGTTATGGTTAGGGTTAGGGTAAGGGTAAGGTTTAGGGTTAGGGTTAGGGTTAGGTTTAGGGTTGGGGTTAAGGTTAGGGTTACCGTTAGGGTAAGGGTAAGTGTTTGGGTTAGGGTTAGGATTAGCGATAAGGTAAGGGTAAGGGTTAGGGTTAGGGTTAGGGTTAAGGTAAGAGTAAGGGTTACGGTTAGAGTTAGGGTTAGGTTTAGAGTAAGATTTAGGGTTAAGGTTAGGGTATGGGTAAGATTTAGGGTTAGCGTTAGTGTTAGGGTTAGGTTAAGGGTTGGGTTAGGGTTAGAGTTAGGATTAGGGTTAGGTTTAGGGTAAGGGTTAGGGTAAGTGTTAGGGTGAGGTTTAGGGTTAGGGTTAGGGTTTGGTTTAGGGTTAGGGTTTGGTTTAGGGTTAGGGTTAAGGTTATGGTTAGGGTTAGGGTAAGGGTAAGGTTTAGGGTTAGGGTTAGGGTTAGGTTTAGGGTTAGGGTAAGGATAAGAGTTAGGTTTAGGGTTAGGGTTGGGTTTAGGGTTAGGGTAAGGGTTAGGGGTAGAGTTAGGGTGAGGTTTAGGGTTAGGTTTAGGGTTAGGGTTATGTTTAGGGTTGGGGTTAAGGTTAGGGTTAGGGTTAGGGTGAGGGTAAGGGTTAGGGTTAGGTTTAGTGTTAGGTTTAGTGTTATGGTTAGGATTAGGGTAAGGGTAAGGGTTAGAGTTAGGATTAGGGTTAGGGTTAGGGTAAGGGTTAGGGTTAGGTTTAGGTTTAGGGTTAGGGTTATGGTAAGGGTAAGAGTTAGGGTTAGGGTTAGGGTTAAGGTTAGGTTTGGGTTAGGGTTAGGTTAGGGTAAGGGTTAGGGTTAGGATTAGGGTTAGGGTTAGAGTTAGGTTTAGGGTTAGGTAAGGGTAAGGGTTAAGGTTAGGGTTAGGGTTACGTTTAGGTTAAGGGTTAGGGTTAGGGGTTAGGGTTTGGGTTAGGGTTAGGGTAAAGGTTAGGGCTAGGGTTAGGGTTAGGGTTAGGGTTATGGTTAGGGTAAGAGTTAGGGTTAGGGTTAGGGTTAAGGTTCGGGTTAGGGTTAGGGTTAGGGTAAGGGCCAGGGTTAGGATTAGGTTTAGGGTTAGAGTTAGGTTTAGGGTTAGGGTAAGGGTAAGGGTTAGGGTTAGGGTTACGTTTAGGTTAAGGGTTAGGGGTAGGGGTTAGGGTTAAGGTTAGGGTTAGGGTAAAGGTTAGGGTTAGGGTTAGGGTTAGGGTTAAGGTAAGGGTAAGGGTAAGGGTTAGGGTTAGGGTTAGGGTTACGTTTAGGTTAAGGGTTAGGGTTAGGGGTTAGGGTTAGGGTTATGCTTAGGGTAAAGGTTAGGGTTAGGGTTAGCGTTAGGGTTATGGTAAGGGTAAGAGTTAGGGTTAGGGTTAGGGTTAGGGTTAGGGTATGGGTTAGGGTTAGGATTAGGGTTAGGGTTAGAGTTAGGTTTAGGGTTAGGGTAAGGGTAAGGGTTAGGGTTAGGGTTAGGGTTACTTTTAGGTTAAGTGTTAGGGTTAGGGGTTAGGGTTAAGGTTAGGGTTAGGGTAAAGTTTAGGGTTAGGTTTAGGGTTAGGGTAAGTTTTATGGGTTAGGGTTAGGGTTAGTGTTAGGTTAAGCGTTAGGGTTAGGGTTGGGGTTAGGATAAGGTTTGGGGTTAGGGTTAGGGTTAAGGTAAGGGTAAGGGTTAGGGTTTTGTTTAGAGTTAGGGTTAAGGTTAGGGTTAGGGTTAGGGTTAGGGTAAGGGTAAGGTTTAGGGTTAGGGTTAGGGTTAGGTTTAGGGTTAGGGTAAGGATAAGAGTTAGGTTTAGGGTTAGGGTTGGGGTTAGGGTTAGGTTTAGGGTTGGGGTTAGGGTTAGGGTTAGGGTGAGGGTAAGGGTTAGGGTTAGGTTTAGTGTTAGGTTTAGTGTTAGGGTTAGGATTAGGGTAAGGGTAAGTGTTAGAGTTAGGATTAGGGTTAGGGTTAGGGTAAGGGTTAGGGTTAGGTTTTTAGTTAGGTTTAGGGTTAGGGTTATGGTAAGGGTAAGGGTTAGGGTTAGGGTTAGGTTTAGGGTTGGGGTTAAGGTTATGGTTAGGGTTAGGGTGAGGGTAAGGGTAATGGTTAGGTTTATGGTTAGGGTTAGGGTGAGGGTAAGGGTAAGGGTTAGGGATAGGGTTAGGTTTAGAGTAAGGAGTAGTGTTAGGGTTAGGGTTAGGGACACGGTTAGGTTTCGGGTTACAGTTAGGGTTAGGGTTAGGGTTATGGTAAGGCTATGTGTTAGGGTCAGTGTTAGGGTGAGGGTTAAGTTTAGGGTTAGGGTTAGGGTCAAGGTAAGTTTAAGGGTTACGGTTAGGGTTAGGGTTAGGGTAAGGGTAAGGGTTAGGGTTAGGGTTAGGTTTAGGGTTGGGGTTGAGGTTAGGGTTAGGTTTAGGGTGAGCTTAAGGGTAAGAGGGTTAGGGTTAGGGTTAGGGTAAGGGATAGGGTTGGGGATAGGGTTAGGGTTATGGATAGGTTTAGGGTTACAGTTAGGGTTAGGGATAGGGTAAGGGTAAGTGTTAGGGTTAAGGTTAGCATTAGAGTTATGGTTAGGGTTAGGGTAAGGGTAAGGTTTAGGGTTAGGGTTAGGGTTAGGTTTAGGGTTGGGGTTAAGGTTAGGGTTACCGTTAGGGTAAGGGTAAGTGTTTGGGTTAGGGTTAGGATTAGCGATAAGGTAAGGGTAAGGGTTAGGGTTAGGGTTAGGGTTAAGGTAAGAGTAAGGGTTACGGTTAGGGCTAGGGTTAGGTTTAGAGTAAGGTTTAGGGTTAGGGTTATGGTATGGGTAAGATTTAGGGTTAGCGTTAGTGTTAGGGTTAGGTTAAGGGTTGGGTTAGGGTTAGAGTTAGGATTAGGGTTAGGTTTAGGGTAAGGGTTAGGGTAAGGGTTGGGGTGAGGTTTAGGGTTAGAGTTAGGGTAAGGGTAAGGGTTAGGTTTTGGTTTAGGGTTAGGGTTAAGGTTAGGGTTAGGGTTAGGGTAAGGGTAAGGTTTGGGGTTAGGGTTAGGGTTAGGTTTAGGGTTAGGGTAAGGATAAGAGTTAGGTTTAGGGTTAGGGTTGGGGTTAGGGTTAGGGTAAGGGTTAGGGGTAGAGTTAGGGTGAGGTTTAGGGTTAGGTTTAGGGTTAGGGTTAGGTTTAGGGTTGAGGTTAAGGTTAGGGTTATGTTTGGGTTAGGGTTAGGTTAGGGTAAGGGTTAGGGTTAGGATTAGGGTTAGGGTTAGAGTTAGGTTTAGGGTTAGGGTAAGGGTAAGGGTTAGGGTTAGGGTTAGGGTTACGTTTAGGTTAAGGGTTAGTGTTAGGGGTTAGGGTTTGGGTTAGGGTTAGGGTAAGGGTAAGGGTTAGGGTTAGGGTTAGGTTTAGGGTTGGGGTTGAGGTTAGGGTTAGGTTTAGGGTGAGCTTAAGGGTAAGGGTTAGGGTTAGGGTTAGGGTTAGGGATAGGGTTGGGGATAGGGTTAGGGTTATGGATAGGTTTAGGGTTACAGTTAGGGTTAGGGATAGGGTAAGGGTAAGTGTTAGGGTTAAGGTTAGCATTAGAGTTATGGTTAGGGTTAGGGTAAGGGTAAGGTTTAGGGTTAGGGTTAGGGTTAGGTTTAGGGTTGGGGTTAAGGTTAGGGTTACCGTTAGGGTAAGGGTAAGTGTTTGGGTTAGGGTTAGGATTAGCGATAAGGTAAGGATAAGGGTTAGGGTTAGGGTTAGGGTTAAGGTAAGAGTAAGGGTTACGGTTAGGGTTAGGGTTAGGTTTAGAGTAAGGTTTAGGGTTAAGGTTAGGGTATGGGTAAGATTTAGGGTTAGCGTTAGTGTTAGGGTTAGGTTAAGGGTTGGGTTAGGGTTAGAGTTAGGATTAGGGTTAGGTTTAGGGTAAGGGTTAGGGTAAGGGTTAGGGTGAGGTTTAGGGTTAGGGTTAGGGTAAGGGTAAGGGTTAGGGTTTGGTTTAGGTTTAGGGTTAAGGTTAGGGTTAGGGTTAGGGTAAGGGTAAGGTTTAGGGTTAGGGTTAGGGTTAGGTTTAGGGTTAGGGTAAGGATAAGAGTTAGGTTTAGGGTTATGGTTGGGGTTAGGGTTAGGGTAAGGGTTAGGGGTAGAGTTAGGGTGAGGTTTAGGGTTAGGTTTAGGGTTAGGTTTAGGTTTAGGGTTGGGGTTAAGGTTAGGGTTAGGGTTAGGGTGAGCGTAAGGGTTAGGGTTAGGTTTAGTGTTAGGTTTAGTGTTAGGGTTAGGATTAGGGTAAGGGTAAGGGTTAGAGTTAGGATTAGGGTTAGGGTTAGGGTAAGGGATAGGGTCAGGTTTAGGTTTAGGGTTAGGGTTATGGTAAGGGTAAGAGTTAGGGTTAGGGTTAGGGTTAAGGTTAGGTTTGGGTTAGGGTTAGGTTAGGGTAAGGGTTAGGGTTAGGATTAGGGTTAGGTTTAGAGTTAGGTTTAGGGTTAGGGTAAGTGTAAGGGTTAGGGTTAGGGTTAGGGTTACGTTTAGGTTAAGGGTTAGGGTTAGGGGTTAGGGTTTGGATTAGGGTTAGGGTAAAGGTTAGGGTTAGGGTTAGGGTTAGGGTTAGGGTTAGGGTTATGGTTAGGGTAAGAGTTAGGGTTAGGGTTAGGGTTAAGGTTAGGGTTAGGGTTAGGGTTATGGTTAGGGTTAGGTTTAGAGTAAGGTTTAGGGTTAGGGTTAGGGTATGGGTAAGATTTAGGGTTAGCGTTAGTGTTAGGGTTAGGTTAAGGGTTGGGTTAGGGTTAGAGTTAGGATTAGGGTTAGGTTTAGGGTAAGGGTTAGGGTAAGGGTTGGGGTGAGGTTTAGGGTTAGAGTTAGGGTAAGGGTAAGGGTTAGGGTTTGGTTTAGGGTTAGGGTTAAGGTTAGGGTTAGGGTTAGGGTAAGGGTAAGGTTTAGGGTTAGGGTTAGGGTTAGGTTTAGGGTTAGGGTAAGGATAAGAGTTAGGTTTAGGGTTAGGGTTGGGGTTAGGGTTAGGGTAAGGGTTAGGGGTAGAGTTAGGGTGAGGTTTAGGGTTAGGTTTAGGGTTAGGGTTAGGTTTAGGGTTGAGGTTAAGGTTAGGGTTATGTTTGGGTTAGGGTTAGGTTAGGGTAAGGGTTAGGGTTAGGATTAGGGTTAGGGTTAGAGTTAGGTTTAGGGTTAGGGTAAGGGTAAGGGTTAGGGTTAGGGTTAGGGTTACGTTTAGGTTAAGGGTTAGTGTTAGGGGTTAGGGTTTGGGTTAGGGTTAGGGTAAAGGTTAGGATTAGGGTTAGGGTTAGGGTTATGGTTAGGGTAAGAGTTAGGGTTAGGGTTAGGGTTAAGGTTAGGGTTAGGGTTAGGGTTAGGGTTAGGGTTAGGGTAAGGGCTAGGGTTAGGATTAGGGTTAGGGTTACAGTTAGGTTTAGGGTTAGGGTAAGGATAAGGGTTATGGTTAGGGTTACGTTTAGGTTAAGGGTTAGGGGTAGGGGTTAGGGTTAAGGTTAGGGTTAAGGTAAAGGTTAGGGTTAGGGTTAGGGTTAGGGTAAGGGTAAGGGTTAGGGTTAGGGTTAGGGTTACATTTAGGTTAAGGGTTAGGGTTAGGGGTTAGGGTTAGGGTTAGGGTTAGGGTAAAGGTTAGGGTTAGGGTTAGCGTTAGGGTTATGGTAAGATTAAGAGTTAGGGTTAGGGTTAGGGTTAAGGTTAGGGTTAGGGTTAGGGTTAGGGTTAGGGTAAGGGTTAGGGTTGGGATTAGGGTTAGGGTTAGAGTTAGGTTTAGGGTTAGGGTAAGGGTAAGGGTTAGGGTTAGGTTTAGGTTTAGGGTTGGGGTTAAGGTTATGGTTAGGGTTAGGGTGAGGGTAAGGGTAAGGGTTAGGTTTAGGGTTAGGGTTAGGGTGAGGGTAAGGGTAAGGGTTAGGGATAGGGTTAGGGTTAGAGTAAGGAGTAGTGTTAGGGTTAGGGTTAGGGACACGGTTAGGTTTAGGGTTACGGTTAGGGTTATGGTTAGGGTTATGGTAAGGGTTTGTGTTAGGGTCAGTGTTAGGGTGAGGGTTAAGTTTAGGGTTAGGGTTAGGGTCAAGGTAAGTTTAAGGGTTACGGTTAGGGTTAGGGTTAGGGTAAGGGTAAGGGTTAGGGTTAGGGTTAGGTTTAGGGTTGGGGTTGAGGTTAGGGTTAGGTTTAGGGTGAGCTTAAGGGTAAGGGTTAGGGTTAGGGTTAGGGTTAGGGTAAGGGATAGGGTTGGGGATAGGGTTAGGGTTATGGATAGGTTTAGGGTTACAGTTAGGGTTAGGGATAGGGTAAGGGTAAGTGTTAGGGTTAAGGTTAGCATTAGAGTTATGGTTAGGGTTAGGGTAAGGGTAAGGTTTAGGGTTAGGGTTAGGGTTAGGTTTAGGGTTGGGGTTAAGGTTAGGGTTACCGTTAGGGTAAGGGTAAGTGTTTGGGTTAGGGTTAGGATTAGCGATAAGGTAAGGATAAGGGTTAGGGTTAGGGTTAGGGTTAAGGTAAGAGTAAGGGTTACGGTTAGGGTTAGGGTTAGGTTTAGAGTAAGGTTTAGGGTTAAGGTTAGGGTATGGGTAAGATTTAGGGTTAGCGTTAGTGTTAGGGTTAGGTTAAGGGTTGGGTTAGGGTTAGAGTTAGGATTAGGGTTAGGTTTAGGGTAAGGGTTAGGGTAAGGGTTAGGGTGAGGTTTAGGGTTAGGGTTAGGGTAAGGGTAAGGGTTAGGGTTTGGTTTAGGTTTAGGGTTAAGGTTAGGGTTAGGGTTAGGGTAAGGGTAAGGTTTAGGGTTAGGGTTAGGGTTAGGTTTAGGGTTAGGGTAAGGATAAGAGTTAGGTTTAGGGTTATGGTTGGGGTTAGGGTTAGGGTAAGGGTTAGGGGTAGAGTTAGGGTGAGGTTTAGGGTTAGGTTTAGGGTTAGGTTTAGGTTTAGGGTTGGGGTTAAGGTTAGGGTTAGGGTTAGGGTGAGCGTAAGGGTTAGGGTTAGGTTTAGTGTTAGGTTTAGTGTTAGGGTTAGGATTAGGGTAAGGGTAAGGGTTAGAGTTAGGATTAGGGTTAGGGTTAGGGTAAGGGATAGGGTCAGGTTTAGGTTTAGGGTTAGGGTTATGGTAAGGGTAAGAGTTAGGGTTAGGGTTAGGGTTAAGGTTAGGTTTGGGTTAGGGTTAGGTTAGGGTAAGGGTTAGGGTTAGGATTAGGGTTAGGTTTAGAGTTAGGTTTAGGGTTAGGGTAAGTGTAAGGGTTAGGGTTAGGGTTAGGGTTACGTTTAGGTTAAGGGTTAGGGTTAGGGGTTAGGGTTTGGATTAGGGTTAGGGTAAAGGTTAGGGTTAGGGTTAGGGTTAGGGTTAGGGTTAGGGTTATGGTTAGGGTAAGAGTTAGGGTTAGGGTTAGGGTTAAGGTTAGGGTTAGGGTTAGGGTTATGGTTAGGGTTAGGTTTAGAGTAAGGTTTAGGGTTAGGGTTAGGGTATGGGTAAGATTTAGGGTTAGCGTTAGTGTTAGGGTTAGGTTAAGGGTTGGGTTAGGGTTAGAGTTAGGATTAGGGTTAGGTTTAGGGTAAGGGTTAGGGTAAGGGTTGGGGTGAGGTTTAGGGTTAGAGTTAGGGTAAGGGTAAGGGTTAGGGTTTGGTTTAGGGTTAGGGTTAAGGTTAGGGTTAGGGTTAGGGTAAGGGTAAGGTTTAGGGTTAGGGTTAGGGTTAGGTTTAGGGTTAGGGTAAGGATAAGAGTTAGGTTTAGGGTTAGGGTTGGGGTTAGGGTTAGGGTAAGGGTTAGGGGTAGAGTTAGGGTGAGGTTTAGGGTTAGGTTTAGGGTTAGGGTTAGGTTTAGGGTTGAGGTTAAGGTTAGGGTTATGTTTGGGTTAGGGTTAGGTTAGGGTAAGGGTTAGGGTTAGGATTAGGGTTAGGGTTAGAGTTAGGTTTAGGGTTAGGGTAAGGGTAAGGGTTAGGGTTAGGGTTAGGGTTACGTTTAGGTTAAGGGTTAGTGTTAGGGGTTAGGGTTTGGGTTAGGGTTAGGGTAAAGGTTAGGATTAGGGTTAGGGTTAGGGTTATGGTTAGGGTAAGAGTTAGGGTTAGGGTTAGGGTTAAGGTTAGGGTTAGGGTTAGGGTTAGGGTTAGGGTTAGGGTAAGGGCTAGGGTTAGGATTAGGGTTAGGGTTACAGTTAGGTTTAGGGTTAGGGTAAGGATAAGGGTTATGGTTAGGGTTACGTTTAGGTTAAGGGTTAGGGGTAGGGGTTAGGGTTAAGGTTAGGGTTAAGGTAAAGGTTAGGGTTAGGGTTAGGGTTAGGGTAAGGGTAAGGGTTAGGGTTAGGGTTAGGGTTACATTTAGGTTAAGGGTTAGGGTTAGGGGTTAGGGTTAGGGTTAGGGTTAGGGTAAAGGTTAGGGTTAGGGTTAGCGTTAGGGTTATGGTAAGATTAAGAGTTAGGGTTAGGGTTAGGGTTAAGGTTAGGGTTAGGGTTAGGGTTAGGGTTAGGGTAAGGGTTAGGGTTGGGATTAGGGTTAGGGTTAGAGTTAGGTTTAGGGTTAGGGTAAGGGTAAGGGTTAGGGTTAGGTTTAGGTTTAGGGTTGGGGTTAAGGTTATGGTTAGGGTTAGGGTGAGGGTAAGGGTAAGGGTTAGGTTTAGGGTTAGGGTTAGGGTGAGGGTAAGGGTAAGGGTTAGGGATAGGGTTAGGGTTAGAGTAAGGAGTAGTGTTAGGGTTAGGGTTAGGGACACGGTTAGGTTTAGGGTTACGGTTAGGGTTATGGTTAGGGTTATGGTAAGGGTTTGTGTTAGGGTCAGTGTTAGGGTGAGGGTTAAGTTTAGGGTTAGGGTTAGGGTCAAGGTAAGTTTAAGGGTTACGGTTAGGGTTAGGGTTAGGGTAAGGGTAAGGGTTAGGGTTAGGGTTAGGTTTAGGGTTGGGGTTGAGGTTAGGGTTAGGTTTAGGGTGAGCTTAAGGGTAAGGGTTAGGGTTAGGGTTAGGGTTAGGGTAAGGGATAGGGTTGGGGATAGGGTTAGGGTTATGGATAGGTTTAGGGTTACAGTTAGGGTTAGGGATAGGGTAAGGGTAAGTGTTAGGGTTAAGGTTAGCATTAGAGTTATGGTTAGGGTTAGGGTAAGGGTAAGGTTTAGGGTTAGGGTTAGGGTTAGGTTTAGGGTTGGGGTTAAGGTTAGGGTTACCGTTAGGGTAAGGGTAAGTGTTTGGGTTAGGGTTAGGATTAGCGATAAGGTAAGGATAAGGGTTAGGGTTAGGGTTAGGGTTAAGGTAAGAGTAAGGGTTACGGTTAGGGTTAGGGTTAGGTTTAGAGTAAGGTTTAGGGTTAAGGTTAGGGTATGGGTAAGATTTAGGGTTAGCGTTAGTGTTAGGGTTAGGTTAAGGGTTGGGTTAGGGTTAGAGTTAGGATTAGGGTTAGGTTTAGGGTAAGGGTTAGGGTAAGGGTTAGGGTGAGGTTTAGGGTTAGGGTTAGGGTAAGGGTAAGGGTTAGGGTTTGGTTTAGGTTTAGAGTTAAGGTTAGGGTTAGGGTTAGGGTAAGGGTAAGGTTTAGGGTTAGGGTTAGGGTTAGGTTTAGGGTTAGGGTAAGGATAAGAGTTAGGTTTAGGGTTATGGTTGGGGTTAGGGTTAGGGTAAGGGTTAGGGGTAGAGTTAGGGTGAGGTTTAGGGTTAGGTTTAGGGTTAGGTTTAGGTTTAGGGTTGGGGTTAAGGTTAGGGTTAGGGTTAGGGTGAGGGTAAGGGTTAGGGTTAGGTTTAGTGTTAGGTTTAGTGTTAGGGTTAGGATTAGGGTAAGGGTAAGGGTTAGAGTTAGGATTAGGGTTAGGGTTAGGGTAAGGGATAGGGTCAGGTTTAGGTTTAGGGTTAGGGTTATGGTAAGGGTAAGAGTTAGGGTTAGGGTTAGGGTTAAGGTTAGGTTTGGGTTAGGGTTAGGTTAGGGTAAGGGTTAGGGTTAGGATTAGGGTTAGGTTTAGAGTTAGGTTTAGGGTTAGGGTAAGTGTAAGGGTTAGGGTTAGGGTTAGGGTTACGTTTAGGTTAAGGGTTAGGGTTAGGGGTTAGGGTTTGGATTAGGGTTAGGGTAAAGGTTAGGGTTAGGGTTAGGGTTAGGGTTAGGGTTAGGGTTATGGTTAGGGTAAGAGTTAGGGTTAGGGTTAGGGTTAAGGTTAGGGTTAGGGTTAGGGTTATGGTTAGGGTAAGAGTTAAGGTTAGGGTTAGGATTAAGGTTAGGTTTAGGGTTAGGGTTAGGGTAAGGGCTAGGGTTAGGATTAGGGTTAGGGTTAGAGTTAGGTTTAGGGTTAGAGTAAGGATAAGGGTTAGGGTTAGGGTTACGTTTAGGTTAAGGGTTAGGGGTAGGGGTTAGGGTTAAGGTTAGGGTTAGGGTAAAGGTTAGGGTTAGGGTTAGGGTTAGGGTTAGGGTGAGGGTTAGGGTTAGGGTTAGGGTTAGGGTTACGTTTAGGTTAAGGGTTAGGGTTAGGGGTTAGGGTTAGGGTTAGGGTTAGGGTAAAGGTTAGGGTTAGGGTTAGCGTGAGGGTTATGGTAAGGGTAAGAGTTAGGGTTAGGGTTAGGGTTAAGGTTAGGGTTAGGGTTAGGGTTAGGGTTAGGGTAAGGGTTAGGGTTAGGATTAGGGTTAGGGTTAGAGTTAGGTTTAGGGATAGGGTAAGGGTAAGGGTTAGGGTTAGGGTTAGGGTTACGTTTAGGTTAAGGGTTAGGGTTAGGGGTTAGGGTTAAGGTTAGGGTTAGGGTAAAGTTTAGGGTTAGATTTAGGGTTAGGGTAAGTTTTAGGGGTTAGGGTTAGGGTTAGTGTTAGGTTAAGCGTTAGGGTTAGGGTTGGGGTTAGGATAAGGTTTGGAGTTAGGGTTAGGGTTAAGGTAAGGGTAAGGGTTAGGGTTTTGTTTAGAGTTAGGGTTAAGTTTAGGGTTAGGGTTAGGGTTAGGGTTAGGGTAAGTGTAAGGTTTAGGGTTAGGGTTAGGGTTAGGTTTAGGGTTAGGGTAAGGATAAGAGTTAGGTTTCGGGTTAGGGTTGGGGTTAGGGTTAGGTTTAGGGTTGGGGTTAGGGTTAGGGTTAGGGTGAGGGTAAGGGTTAGGGTTAGGTTTAGTGTTAGGTTTAGTGTTAGGGTTAGGATTAGGGTAAGGGTAAGGGTTAGAGTTAGGATTAGGGTTAGGGTTAGGGTAAGGGATAGGGTTAGGTTTAGGTTTAGGGTTAGGGTTATGGTAAGGGTAAGAGTTAGGGTTAGGGTTAGGGTTAAGGTTAGGTTTGGGTTAGGGTTAGGTTAGGGTAAGGGTTAGGGTTAGGATTAGGGTTAGGGTTAGTGTTAGGTTTAGGGTTAGGGTAAGGGTAAGGGTTAGGGTTAGGGTTAGGGTTACGTTTAGGTTAAGGGTTAGGGTTAGGGGTTAGGGTTTGGGTTAGGGTTAGGGTAAAGGTTAGTGTTAGGGTTAGGGTTAGGGTTAGGGTTATGGTTAGGGTAAGAGTTAGGGTTAGGGTTAGGGTTAAGGTTAGGGTTAGGGTTAGGGTTAGGGTTAGGGTTAGGGTTAGGGTAAGGATAAGGGTTAGGGTTAGGGTTACGTTTAGGTTAAGGGTTAGGGGTAGGGGTTAGGGTTAAGGTTAGGGTTAGGGTAAAGTTTAGGTTTAGGGTTAGGGTTAGGGTTAGGGTGAGGGTAAGGGTAAGCGTTAGGGATAGGGTTAGGGTTAGAGTAAGGGGTAGTGTTAGGGTTAGGGTTAGGGACACGGTTAGGTTTAGGGTTACAGTTAGGGTTAGGGTTAGAGTTATGGTAAGGGTATGTGTTAGGGTCAGTTTTAGGGTGAGGGTTAAGTTTAGAGTTAGGGTTAGGGTCAAGGTAAGTTTAAGGGTTACGGTTAGGGTTAGGGTTAGGTTTAAGGTAAGGGTTACGTTTAGGTTTAGGGTAAGGGTAAGGTTTAGGATTAGATTTAGGGTTAGGGTTAGGGTTAGGTTTAGGGTAAGGGTAAGGGTTAGGGTTAGGGTTAGGGTTAGGTTTATTGTTAGGGTAAGGGTAAGGGTTAGGGTTAGGGTTAGTGTAAGGGTTAGGTTTAGGGTTAGGGTTTAGGTTAGGTTTAGGGTTAGGGTTAGGGTTAGGTTTAGGGTTAGGGTTAGGGTAAGGGTAAGGAATAGGGTTAGCGTTAGGGTTAGCGTTAGGGTTAAGGTTTGGGTTAGGGTTAGGGTAAGGGTTAGGCTTAGTGTTAGGGTAAGGGTTAGGGTTAGGCTAAGGGTAAGTGTTAGGGTTAGGGTTAGCGATAGAGTTATGGTTATGGTTAGGGTAAGGGTAAGGTTTAGCGTTAGGGTTAGGGTTAGTTTTATGTTTGGGGTTAAGGTTAGGGTTACGGTTAGAGTAAGGGTAAGGGTTTGGGTTAGGGTTAGGTTTAGGGTTAGGGTTCGGGTTAGGGTAACGGTAAGGGTTAGGAGTAAGGTTAGGGTTAGGGTTAGTTTCAGGATTAGGGTTAGGGTTAAGGGTAAGGGTTTGGGTTAGGATTAGTGTTAGAGTTAGGGTAAGGGTTAGCGTTAGGATTAGGGTTAAGGTTAGGGTTAGGGTTAGTTTTAGGTAAGGTTTAGGGTTAGGGTAAGGGTAAGAGTTAGGGTTAGGATTAGGGTTAGGGTTAGGGTTAGGGTTCGGGTTAGGGTTAGAATTAGGCTTAGGGTAAGGGTAGGGTTAGGGTTAGGGCCAGGTTAAGGGTTAGTGTTAGGGTTTAGGGTTAGGGTTAGTGTTAGGTTTAGGGTTAGGGTAAGGGTTAGGTTTAGGGTAAGGGTAAGTGTTAGGGTTAAGGTTAGCGTTAGAGTTATGGTTAGGGTTAGGGGAAGGGTAAGGTTTAGGGTTAGGGTTAGGGTTAGGTTTAGGGTTAGGTTTAGGGTTAGGGTTATCGTTAGGGTAAGGGTAAGGGTTTGGGTTAGGGTTAGGATTAGCGATAGGGTAAGGGTAAGGGTTAGGGTTAGGGTTAAGTTTAAGGTAAGAGTAAGGGTTAGGGTTAGGGTTAGGGTTAGGTTTAGAGTAAGGTTTAGGGTTAGGGTTAGGGTATGGGTAAGATTTAGGGTTAGGGTTAGTGTTAGGGTTAGGTTAAGGGTAGTGTTAGGGTTAGAGTTAGGATTAGGGTTAGGTTTAGGGTAAGGGTTAAGGTAAGGGTTACGGTGAGGTTTAGGGTTAGGGTAAGGGTAGGGGTTAGGGTTAGGGTTAAGGTAAGGGTAAGGGTTAGGGTTAGGTTTAGGGTTAGGTTTAGAGTAAGGTTTAGGGTTAGGGTTTTGGTATGGGTAAGATTTAGGTTTAGGGTTAGTGTTAGGGTTAGGTTAAGGGTAGGGTTAGGGTTAGAGTTAGGATTAGGGTTAGGTTTAGGGTAAGGGTTAGGGTAAGGGTTAGGGTGAGGTTTAGGGTTAGGATTAGGGTAAGGGTAAGGGTTAGGGTTAGGGTTAGGTTTAGGGTTGGGGTTGAGGTTAGGGTTAGGGTTAGGGTGAGGTTAAGGGTAAGGGTTAGGGTTAGGGTTACGGTTAGGGTATGGGTTAGGGTTAGGGATAGGGTTAGGGTTATGGATAGGTTTAGGGTTACAGTTAGGGTTAGGGTTAGGGTAAGGGTATGTGTTAGGGTTAGTGTTAGTGTTAGTGTTAGGGTTAGGGTTAGCGTTAGGGTAAGAGTAAGGGTTAGGTTTAGGGTTAGGGTTAAGGTAAGGGTAAGGGTTAGGGTTAGGTTTATGTTAAGGGCAAGGTTAGGGTTAAGTTTAGTGTAAGGGTAAGTTTTAGGTTTAGGATTACGGTTAGGGTTAGGGTTAGGGTAAGGGTAAGGGTTAGAGTTAGGGTTAGGGTTAGGGTTAGGGTAAGGGTTAGGGTTAGGGTTAGGGTAAGGGTAAGTGTGAGGGTTAGGGTTAGCGTTAGAGTTATGGTTAGGGTTAGGGTAAGGGTAAGGTTTAGGGTTAGGGTTAGGGTTAGGTTTAGGGTTGGGGTTAAGGTTAGGGTTAGGGTTAGGGTGAGGGTAAGGGTAAGGTTTAGGTTTAGGGATAGGGTTAGGTTGAGGGTAAGGGTAAGTGTTAGGGTTAGGGTTAGGGTTAGAGTAAGGATTAGTGTTAGGGTTAGGGTTAGGGACACGGTTAGGTTTAGGGTTACGGTTAGGGTTAGGGTTAGGGTTATGGTAAGGGTATGTGTTAGGGTCAGTGTTAGGGTGAGGGTTAAGTTTAGGGTTAGGGTTAGGGTCAAGGTAAGTTTAAGGGTTACTGTTAGGGTTAGGGTTAGGTTTAAGGTAAGGGTTAGGTTTAGGTTTAGGGTAAGGGTAAGGTTTAGGGTTAGGGTTAGGGTTAGGGTTAGGGTTAGGGTAAGGGTAATAGTTAGGGTTAGGGTTAGGTTTATTGTTAGGGTAAGGGTTAGTGTTAGGGATAGGGTTAGGGTAAGGGTTAGGGTTAGGGTTAGGGTAAGGGTAAGTGTGAGGGTTAGGGTTAGCGTTAGAGTTATGGTTAGGGTTAGGGTTAAGGTTAGGTTTAGGGTTAGGGTTAGGGTTAGGTTTAGGGTTAGGGTTAGGGTAAGGGTAAGGAATAGGGTTAGCGTTAGGGTTAGCGTTAGGGTTAAGGTTTGGGTTAGGGTTAGGGTAAGGGTTAGGCTTAGTGTTAGGGTAAGGGTTAGGGTTAGGCTAAGGGTAAGTGTTAGGGTTAGGGTTAGCGATAGAGTTATGGTTATGGTTAGGGTAAGGGTAAGGTTTAGCGTTAGGGTTAGGGTTAGTTTTATGTTTGGGGTTAAGGTTAGGGTTACGGTTAGAGTAAGGGTAAGGGTTTGGGTTAGGGTTAGGTTTAGGGTTAGGGTTCGGGTTAGGGTAACGGTAAGGGTTAGGAGTAAGGTTAGGGTTAGGGTTAGTTTCAGGATTAGGGTTAGGGTTAAGGGTAAGGGTTTGGGTTAGGATTAGTGTTAGAGTTAGGGTAAGGGTTAGCGTTAGGATTAGGGTTAAGGTTAGGGTTAGGGTTAGTTTTAGGTAAGGTTTAGGGTTAGGGTAAGGGTAAGAGTTAGGGTTAGGATTAGGGTTAGGGTTAGGGTTAGGGTTCGGGTTAGGGTTAGAATTAGGCTTAGGGTAAGGGTAGGGTTAGGGTTAGGGCCAGGTTAAGGGTTAGTGTTAGGGTTTAGGGTTAGGGTTAGTGTTAGGTTTAGGGTTAGGGTAAGGGTTAGGTTTAGGGTAAGGGTAAGTGTTAGGGTTAAGGTTAGCGTTAGAGTTATGGTTAGGGTTAGGGGAAGGGTAAGGTTTAGGGTTAGGGTTAGGGTTAGGTTTAGGGTTAGGTTTAGGGTTAGGGTTATCGTTAGGGTAAGGGTAAGGGTTTGGGTTAGGGTTAGGATTAGCGATAGGGTAAGGGTAAGGGTTAGGGTTAGGGTTAAGTTTAAGGTAAGAGTAAGGGTTAGGGTTAGGGTTAGGGTTAGGTTTAGAGTAAGGTTTAGGGTTAGGGTTAGGGTATGGGTAAGATTTAGGGTTAGGGTTAGTGTTAGGGTTAGGTTAAGGGTAGTGTTAGGGTTAGAGTTAGGATTAGGGTTAGGTTTAGGGTAAGGGTTAAGGTAAGGGTTACGGTGAGGTTTAGGGTTAGGGTAAGGGTAGGGGTTAGGGTTAGGGTTAAGGTAAGGGTAAGGGTTAGGGTTAGGTTTAGGGTTAGGTTTAGAGTAAGGTTTAGGGTTAGGGTTTTGGTATGGGTAAGATTTAGGTTTAGGGTTAGTGTTAGGGTTAGGTTAAGGGTAGGGTTAGGGTTAGAGTTAGGATTAGGGTTAGGTTTAGGGTAAGGGTTAGGGTAAGGGTTAGGGTGAGGTTTAGGGTTAGGATTAGGGTAAGGGTAAGGGTTAGGGTTAGGGTTAGGTTTAGGGTTGGGGTTGAGGTTAGGGTTAGGGTTAGGGTGAGGTTAAGGGTAAGGGTTAGGGTTAGGGTTACGGTTAGGGTATGGGTTAGGGTTAGGGATAGGGTTAGGGTTATGGATAGGTTTAGGGTTACAGTTAGGGTTAGGGTTAGGGTAAGGGTATGTGTTAGGGTTAGTGTTAGTGTTAGTGTTAGGGTTAGGGTTAGCGTTAGGGTAAGAGTAAGGGTTAGGTTTAGGGTTAGGGTTAAGGTAAGGGTAAGGGTTAGGGTTAGGTTTATGTTAAGGGCAAGGTTAGGGTTAAGTTTAGTGTAAGGGTAAGTTTTAGGTTTAGGATTACGGTTAGGGTTAGGGTTAGGGTAAGGGTAAGGGTTAGAGTTAGGGTTAGGGTTAGGGTTAGGGTAAGGGTTAGGGTTAGGGTTAGGGTAAGGGTAAGTGTGAGGGTTAGGGTTAGCGTTACAGTTATGGTTAGGGTTAGGGTAAGGGTAAGGTTTAGGGTTAGGGTTAGGGTTAGGTTTAGGGTTGGGGTTAAGGTTAGGGTTAGGGTTAGGGTGAGGGTAAGGGTAAGGGTTAGGTTTAGGGATAGGGTTAGGTTGAGGGTAAGGGTAAGTGTTAGGGTTAGGGTTAGGGTTAGAGTAAGGATTAGTGTTAGGGTTAGGGTTAGGGACACGGTTAGGTTTAGGGTTACGGTTAGGGTTAGGGTTAGGGTTATGGTAAGGGTATGTGTTAGGGTCAGTGTTAGGGTGAGGGTTAAGTTTAGGGTTAGGGTTAGGGTCAAGGTAAGTTTAAGGGTTACTGTTAGGGTTAGGGTTAGGTTTAAGGTAAGGGTTAGGTTTAGGTTTAGGGTAAGGGTAAGGTTTAGGGTTAGGGTTAGGGTTAGGGTTAGGGTTAGGGTAAGGGTAATAGTTAGGGTTAGGGTTAGGTTTATTGTTAGGGTAAGGGTTAGTGTTAGGGATAGGGTTAGGGTAAGGGTTAGGGTAAGGGTAAGTGTGAGGGTTAGGGTTAGCGTTAGAGTTATGGTTAGGGTTAGGGTAAGGGTAAGGTTTAGTGTTAGGGTTAGGGTTAGGTTTAGGGTTGGGGTTAAGGTTAGGGTTACCGTTAGGGTAAGGGTAAGGGTTTGGGTTAGGGTTAGGATTAGCGATAGGGTAAGGGTAAGGTTTAGGGTTAGGGTTAGGGTTAGGTTTAGGGTTAGGGTAAGGATAAGAGTTAGGTTTAGGTTTAGGGTTGGGGTTAGGGTTAGGTTTAGTGGTGGGGCTAGGGTTAGTGTTAGGGTGAGGGTAAGGGTTAGGGTTAGGTTTAGTGTTAGGTTTAGTGTTAGGGTTAGGATTAGGGTAAGGGTAAGTGTTAGAGTTAGGATTAGGTTTAGGGTTAGGGTAAGGGTTAGGATTAGGTTTTTGGTTAGGTTTAGGGTTAGGGTTATGGTAAGGGTAAGGTTTAGGGTTAGGGTTAGGTTTAGGGTTGGGGTTAAGGTTATGGTTAGGGTTAGGGTGAGGGTAAGGGTAAGGGTTAGGTTTATGGTTAGGGTTAGGGTGAGGGTAAGGGTAAGGGTTAGGGATAGGGTTAGGGTTAGAGTAAGGATTAGTGTTACGGTTAGGGATAGGGACACGGTTAGGTTTAGGGTTACGGTTAGGGTTATGGTTAGGGTTATGGTAAGGGTATGTGTTAGGGTCAGTGTTAGGGTGAGGGTTAAGTTTAGGGTTAGGGTTAGGGTCAAGGTAAGTTTAAGGGTTACGGTTAGGGTTAGGGTTAGGGTAAGGGTAAGGGTTAGGGTTAGGGTTAGGTTTAGGGTTGGGGTTGAGGTTAGGGTTAGGTTTAGGGTGAGCTTAAGGGTAAGGGTTAGGGTTAGGGTTAGGGTTAGGGTAAGGGATAGGGTTGGGGATAGGGTTAGGGTTATGGATAGGTTTAGGGTTACAATTAGGGTTAGGGATAGGGTAAGGGTAAGTGTTAGGGTTAAGGTTAGCATTAGAGTTATGGTTAGGGTTAGGGTAAGGGTAAGGTTTAGGGTTAGGGTTAGGGTTAGGTTTAGGGTTGGGGTTAAGGTTAGGGTTACCGTTAGGGTAAGGGTAAGTGTTTGGGATAGGGTTAGGATTAGCGATAAGGTAAGGGTAAGGGTTAGGGTTAGGGTTAGGGTTAAGGTAAGAGTAAGGGTTACGGTTAGGGTTAGGGTTAGGTTTAGAGTAAGGTTTAGGGTTAAGGTTAGGGTATGGGTAAGATTTAGGGTTAGCGTTAGTGTTAGGGTTAGGTTAAGGGTTGGGTTAGGGTTAGAGTTAGGATTAGGGTTAGGTTTAGGGTAAGGGTTAGGGTAAGGGTTAGGGTGAGGTTTAGGGTTAGGGTTAGGGTAAGGGTAAGGGTTAGGGTTTGGTTTAGGGTTAGGGTTAAGGTTAGGGTTAGGGTTAGGGTAAGGGTAAGGTTTAGGGTTAGGGTTAGGGTTAGGTTTAGGGTTAGGGTAAGGATAAGAGTTAGGTTTAGAGTTAGGGTTGGGGTTAGGGTTAGGGTAAGGGTTAGGGGTAGAGTTAGGGTGAGGTTTAGGGTTAGGTTTAGGGTTAGGGTTAGGTTTAGGGTTGGGGTTAAGGTTAGGGGGAGGGTTAGGGGGAGGGTAAGGGTTAGGGTTAGGTTTAGTGTTAGGGTTAGGATTAGGGTAAGGGTAAGGGTTAGAGTTAGGATTAGGGTTAGGGTTAGGGTAAGGGATAGGGTTAGGTTTAGGTTTAGGGTTAGGGTTATGGTAAGGGTAAGAGTTAGGGTTAGGGTTAATGTTAGGTTTGGGTTAGGGTTAGGTTAGGGTAAGGGTTAGGGTTAGGATTAGGGTTAGGGTTAGAGTTAGGTTTAGGGTTAGGGTAAGGGTAAGGGTTAGGGTTAGGGTTAGGGTTACGTTTAGGTTAAGGGTTAGGGTTAGGGTTTAGGGTTTGGGTTAGGGTTAGGGTAAGAGTTAGGGTTAGGGTTAGGATTAAGGTTAGGGTTAGGGTTAGGGTTAGGGTTAGGGTAAGGGCTAGGGTTAGGATTAGGGTTAGGGTTAGAGTTAGGTTTAGGGTTAGGGTAAGGATAAGGGTTAGGGTTAGGGTTACGTTTAGGTTAAGGGTTAGGGGTAGGGGTTAGGGTTAAGGTTATGGTTAGGGTAAAGGTTAGGGTTAGGGTTAGGGTTAGGGTGAGGGTAAGGTAAGGTTTAGGGATAGGGTTAGGGTTAGAGTAAGGAGTAGTGTAAGGGTTAGGGTTAGGGACACGGTTAGGTTTAGGGTTACAGTTAGGGTTAGGGTTAGGGTTATGGTAAGGGTATGTGTTAGGGTCAGTGTTAGGGTGAGGGTTAAGTTTAGGGTTAGGGTTAGGGTCAAGGTAAGTTTAAGGGTTACGGTTAGGGTTAGGGTTAGGTTTAAGGTAAGGGTTACGTTTAGGTTTAGGGTAAGGGTAAGGTTTAGGTTTAGAGTTAGGGTTAGGGTTAGGGTTAGGGTAAGGGTAAGGGTTAGGGTTAGGGTTAGGTTTATTGTTAGGGTAAGGGTAAGGGTTAGGGTTAGGGTTAGTGTAAGGGTTAGGTTTAGGGTTAGGGTTAAGGTTAGGTTTAGGGTTAGGGTTAGGGTTAGGTTTAGGGTTAGGGTTAGGGTAAGGGTAAGGAATAGGGTTAGCGTTAGGGTTAGCGTTAGGGTTAAGGTTAGGGTTAGGGTTAGGGTAAGGGTTAGGCTTAGTGTTAGGGTAAGGGTTAGGGTTAGGCTAAGGGTAAGTGTTAGGGTTAGCGTTAGCGATAGAGTTATGGTTATGGTTAGGGTAAGGGTAAGGTTTAGCGTTAGGTTTAGGGTTAGGTTTATGGTTGGGGTTAAGGTTAGGGTTACGGTTAGGGTAAGGGTAAAGGTTTGGGTTAGGGTTAGGTTTAGGGTTAGGGTTCGGGTTAGGGTAACGGTAAGGGTTAGGAGTAAGTTTAGGGTTAGGGTTAGTTTCAGGATTAGGGTTAGGGTTAAGGGTAAGGGTTTGGGTTAGGATTAGTGTTAGAGTTAGGGTAAGGGTTAGCGTTAGGATTAGGGTTAAGGTTAGGGTTAGGGTTAGTTTTAGGTAAGGTTTAGGGTTAGGGTAAGGGTAAGAGTTAGGGTTAGGATTAGGGTTAGGGTTAGGGTTAGGGTTCGGGTTAGGGTTAGAATTAGGCTTAGGGTAAGGGTAGGGTTAGGGTTAGGGCCAGGTTAAGGGTTAGTGTTAGGGTTTAGGGTTAGGGTTAGTGTTAGGTTTAGGGTTAGGGTAAGGGTTAGGTTTAGGGTAAGGGTAAGTGTTAGGGTTAATGTTAGCGTTAGAGTTATGGTTAGGGTTAGGGGAAGGGTAAGGTTTAGGGTTAGGGTTAGGGTTAGGTTTAGGGTTGGGGTTAAGGTTAGGGTTACCGTTAGGGTAAGGGTAAGGGTTTGGGTTAGGGTTAGGATTAGCGATAAGGTAAGGGTAAGGGTTAGGGTTAGGGTTAAGGTTAAGGTAAGAGTAAGGGTTAGGGTTAGGGTTAGGGTTAGGTTTAGAGTAAGGTTTAGGGTTAGGGTTAGGGTATGTGTAAGATTTAGGGTTAGGGTTAGTGTTAGGGTTAGGTTAAGGGTAGGGTTAGGGTTAGAGTTAGGATTAGGATTAGGTTTAGGGTAAGGGTTAAGGTAAGGGTTAGGGTGAGGTTTAGGGTTAGGGTTAGGGTAAGGGTAGGGGTTAGGGTTAGGGTTAGGGTTAAGGTAAGGGTAAGGGTTAGGGTTAGGTTTAGGGTTAGGTTTAGAGTAAGGTTTAGGGTTAGGGTTTTGGTATGGGTAAGATTTAGGTTTAGGGTTAGTGTTAGGGTTAGGGTTAGGGTAAGGGTATGTGTTAGGGTTAGTGTTAGTGTTAGTGTTAGGGTTAGGGTTAGCGTTAGGGTAAGAGTAAGGGTTAGGTTTCGGGTTAGGGTTAAGGTAAGGGTAAGGGTTAGGGTTAGGTTTATGTTAAGGGCAAGGTTAGGGTTAAGTTTAGTGTAAGGGTAAGTTTTAGGTTTAGGATTACGGTTAGGGTTAGGGTTAGGGTAAGGGTAAGGGTTAGAGTTAGGGTTAGGGTTAGGGTTAGGGTAAGGGTTAGGGTTAGGGTTAGGGTAAGGGTAAGTGTGAGGGTTAGGGTTAGCGTTAGAGTTATGGTTAGGGTTAGGGTAAGGGTAAGGTTTAGGGTTAGGGTTAGGGTTAGGTTTAGGGTTGGGGTTAAGGTTAGGGTTAGTGTTAGGGTGAGGGTAAGGGTAAGGGTTAGGTTTAGGGATAGGGTTAGGTTGAGGGTAAGGGTAAGTGTTAGGGTTAGGGTTAGGGTTAGAGTAAGGATTAGTGTTAGGGTTAGGGTTAGGGACACGGTTAGGTTTAGGGTTACGGTTAGGGTTAGGGTTAGGGTTATGGTAAGGGTATGTGTTAGGGTCAGTGTTAGGGTGAGGGTTAAGTTTAGGGTTAGGGTTAGGGTCAAGGTAAGTTTAAGGGTTACTGTTAGGGTTAGGGTTAGGTTTAAGGTAAGGGTTAGTTTTAGGTTTAGGGTAAGGGTAAGGTTTAGGGTTAGGGTTAGGGTTAGGGTTAGGGTTAGGGTAAGGGTAATAGTTAGGGTTAGGGTTAGGTTTATTGTTAGGGTAAGGGTTAGTGTTAGGGTTAGGGTTAGGGTAAGGGTTAGGGTTAGGGTTAGGGTAAGGGTAAGTGTGAGGGTTAGGGTTAGCGTTAGAGTTATGGTTAGGGTTAGGGTAAGGGTAAGTTTTAGTGTTAGGGTTAGGGTTAGGTTTAGGGTTGGGGTTAAGGTTAGGGTTACCGTTAGGGTAAGGGTAAGGGTTTGGGTTAGGGTTAGGATTAGCGATAGGGTAAGGGTAAGGTTTAGGGTTAGGGTTTGGGTTAGGTTTAGGGTTGGGGTTAAGGTTAGGGTTACCGTTAGGGTAAGGGTTAGGTTTAGGTTAGGCTTAGGTTTAGAGTAAGGTTTAGGGTTAGGGTTAGGGTATGGGTAAGATTTAGGGTTTGGGTTAGTGTTAGGGTTAGGTTAAGGGTAGGGTTAGGGTTAGAGTTAGGATTAGTGTTAGGTTTAGGGTAAGGGTTAAGGTAAGCGTTAGGGTGAGGTTTAGGGTTAGGGTTAGGGTAAGGGTAGGGGTTAGGGTTAGGGTTAGGGTTAAGGTAAGGGTAAGGGTTAGGGTTAGGTTTAGGGTTAGGTTTAGAGTAAGGTTTAGGGTTAGGGTTTTGGTATGGGTAAGATTTAGGTTTAGGGTTAGTGTTAGGGTTAGGTTAAGGGTAGGGTTTTTGTTAGAGTTAGGATTAGGGTTAGGTTTAGGGTAAGGGTTAGGGTAAGGGTTAGGGTGAGGTTTAGGGTTAGGATTACGGTAAGGGTAATGGTTAGGGTTAGGGTTAGGTTTAGGGTTGGGGTTGAGGTTAGGGTAAGGGTTAGGGTGAGGTTAAGTGTAAGGTTTAGGGTTAGGGTTAGGGTTAGGGTATGGGTTAGGGTTAGGGATAGGGTTAGGGTTATGGATAGGTTTAGGGTTACAGTTAGGGTTAGGGTTAGGGTAAGGGTATGTGTTAGGGTTAGTGTTAGTGTTAGTGTTAGGGTTAGGGTTAGCGTTAGGGTAAGAGTAAGGGTTAGGTTTAGGGTTAGGGTTAAGGTAAGGGTAAGGGTTCGGGTTAGGTTTATGTTAAGGGCAAGGTTAGGATTACGTTTAGTGTAAGGGTAAGTTTTAGGTTTAGGATTACGGTTAGGGTTAGGGTTAGGGTAAGGGTAAGGGTTAGAGTTAGGGTTACCGTTAGGGTTAGGGTTAGGGTTAGGGTAAGAGTTAGGGTTAGGGTTAGGTAAGGGTAAGTGTGAGGGTTAGGGTTAGCGTTAGAGTTATGGTTAGGGTTAGGGTAAGGGTAAGGTTTAGGGTTAGGGTTAGGGTTAGGTTTAGGGTTGGTGTTAAGGTTAGGGTTACCGTTAGGGTAAGGGTAAGTGTTTGGTTTAGGGTTAGGATTAGCGAAAGGGTAAGGGTAATGTTTAGGGTTAGGGTTTGTGTTAAGGTAAGAGTAAGGGTTAGGGTTAGGGTTAGGGTTAGGTTTAGAGTAAGGTTTAGGGTTAGGGTTAGGGTATGGTTAAGATTTAGGGTTAGGGTTAGTGTTAGGGTTAGGTTAAGGGTAGGGTTAGGGTTAGAGTTAGGATTAGGGTTAGGTTTAGGGTAAGGGTTAGGGTAAGGGTTTGTGTGAGGTTTAGGGTTAGGGTTAGGGTAAGGGTAAGGGATAGGGTTTGGGTTAGGGTTAAGGTAAGGGTAAGGGTTAGGGTTAGGTTTAGGGTTAGGTTTAGAGTAAGGTTTAGGGTTAGGGTTTTGGTATGGGTAAGATTTAGGGTTAGGGTTAGTGTTAGGGTTAGGTTAAGGGTAGGGTTAGGGTTAGAGTTAGGATTAGGGTTAGGTTTAGGTTAAGGGTTAGGGTAAGGGTTAGGGTGAGGTTTAGGGTTAGGATTAGGGTAAGGGTAAGGGTTAGGGTTAGGGTTAGGTTTAGGGTTGGGGTTGAGGTTAGGGTTAGGGTTAGGGTGAGGTTAAGGGTAAGGGTTAAGGTTATGGTTAGGGTTAGGGTATGGGTTAGGGTTAGGGATAGGGTTAGTGTTATGGATACGTATAGGGTTACAGTTAGGGTTAGGGTTAGGGTAAGGGTATGTGTTAGGGTTAGTGTTACTGTTAGTGTTAGGGTTAGGGTTAGCTTTAGGGTAAGAGTAAGGGTTAGGGTTAGGGTTAGGGTTAAGGTAAGGGTAAGGGTTAGGGTTAGGTTTATGTTAAGGGCAAGGTTAGGGTTAAGTTTAGTGTAAGGATAAGGTTTAGGTTTAGGATTACGGTTAGGGTTAGGGTTAGGGTAAGGGTAAGGGTTAGGGTTAGGGTTAGGTTTAGGGTTAGGTTTAGGGTTAGGGTAAGTGTAAGGGTTAGGGTTAGGTAAGGGCAATTGTTAGGGTTAGGGTTGGGTTAGGGTTAGGGTTAGGGTAAGGGTTAGGGTTAGGGTTAAGGTTAGTGTTAGGTTTAGGTTTGGGATTAGGGTAAGGGCAATTGTTAGGGTTAGGGTTAGGGTTAGGGTTAGGGTTAGGTTTAGGTTTAGGGTTAGGGTTATGGTAAGGGTAAGAGTTAGGGTTAGGGTTAGGGCTAAGGTTAGGCTTAGGGTTAGGGTTAGGGTTAGGGTAAGGGTTAGGGTTAGGATTAGTGTTAGGGTTAGAGTTAGGTTTAGGGTTAGGGTAAGGGTAAGGGTTAGGGTTAGGGTTAGGGTTACATTTAGGATAAGGGTTAGGGTTACGGGTTAGGGTGAGGGTTAGGGTAAGGGTTAGGGGTAGAGTTAGGGTGAGGTTTAGGGTTAGGTTTAGGGTTAGGGTTAGGTTTAGGGTTGGGGTTAAGGATAGGGTTAGGGTTAGAGTGAGGGTAAAGGTTAGGATTAGGTTTAGGGTTAGGTTTAGGGTTAGGCTTAGGATTAGGGTAAGGGTAAGGGTTAGAGTTAGGATTAGGGTTAGGGTTAGGGTAAGGGTTAGGGTAAGGTTTTTGGTTAGGTTTAGGGTTAGGGTTATGGTAAGGGTAAGGGTTAGGGTTAGGGTTAGGTTTAGGGTTGGGGTTAAGGTTAGGGTTAGGGTTAGGGTGAGGGTAAGGGTAAGGGTTAGGGTTAGGGTTAGGGTTAGGGTTAGAGTGAGGGTAAGGGTAAGTGATAGGATTAGGGTTAGGGTTAGAGTAAGGATTAGTGTTACGGTTAGGGTTAGGGACACGGTTAGGTTTAGGGTTACGGTTAAGGTTAGGGTTAGGGTTATGGTAAGTGTATGTGTTAGGGTCAATGTTAGGGTGAGGGTTAAGTTTAGGGTTAGGGTTAGGGTCAAGGTAAGTTTAAGGGTTAGGGTTAGGGTTAGGGTTAGGTTTAAGGTAAGGTTTAGGGTTAGGTTTAGGGTAAGGGTAAGGTTTAGGGTTAGGGTTAGTGTTAGGGTTAGGGTTAGGGTAAGGGTAATGGTTAGGGTTAGGGTTAAGTTTATTGTTATGGTAAGGGTAAGGGTTAGGGTTAGGGTTAGGGTAAGGGTTAGGGTTAGGGTTAGGGTTAAGGTTAGGTTTAGGGTTAGGGTTAGGGTTAGGTTTAGGGTTAGGGTTAGGGTAAGGGTAATGGTTAGGGTTAGGGTTAAGTTTATTGTTATGGTAAGGGTAAGGGTTAGGGTTAGGGTTAGGGTAAGGGTTAGGGTTAGGGTTAGGGTTAAGGTTAGGTTTAGGGTTAGCGTTAGGGTTAAGGTTAGGGTTAGGGTTAGGGTAAGGGTTAGGCTTAGGGTTCGTGTAAGGGTTAGGGTTAGGGTAAGGGTAAGTGTTAGGGTTAGGGTTAGGGTTAGGGTTAGGGTAAAGGTTAGGGATAGGGATAGGCTTAGGGTTATGGATAGGTTTAGGGTTACTGTTAGGGTTAGGGTTAGGGTAAGGGTATGTGTTAGGGTTAGTGTTAGTGTTAGTGTTAGGGTTATTGTTAGCGTTAGGGTAAGGGTAAGGGTTAGGGTTAGGTTTATGTTAAGGGAAAGGTGAGGTATAAGTTTAGTGTAAGGGTAAGGTTTAGGTTTGGGATTACGGTTAGGGTTAGGTTTAGGGTTAGGGTAAGGGTAAGGGTAAGGGTTAGGGTTAGGGTTAGGTTTAGGGTTAGGGTTAGGTTTAGGGTTAGGGTAAGGGTTAGGGTTAGGTAAGGGCAATTGTTAGGGTTAGGGTTGGGTTAGGGTTAGGGTTAGGGTAAGGGTAAGGGTTAGGGTTAGGGTAAAGGTTAGTGTTAGGTTTAGGGTTGGGGTTAGGGTAAGGGAAATTGTTAGGTTAGGGTTAGGGTTAAGGTTAGGGTTAGGGTTAGGGTTAGGTTTAGGTTTAGGGTTAGGGTTAGGGTTAGGGTAAGGGTTAAGGTTAGGGTTAGGGTTAGGGTGAGGGTAAAGGTTAGGGTTAGGTTTAGGGTTAGGTTTAGGGTTAGGGTTATGGTAAGCGTAAGAGTTAGGGTTAGGGTTAGGGTTAAGGTTAGGGTTAGGGTTAGGGTTAGGGTTAGGGTAAGGGTTAGGGTTAGGATTAGGGTTAGGTTTACAGTTAGGTTTAGGGTTAGGGTAAGGGTAAGTGTTAGGGTTAGTTTTAGGGTTACGTTTAGGTTAAGGATTAGGGTTAGGGGTTAGGGTTAGGATTAGGGTAAAGGTTAGGGTTAGGGTTAGGGTAAGGGTAAGGGTTAGGGTTAGTGTTAGGGTTAGGGTTAGGGTAAGTTTTAGGGGTTAGGGTTAGGGTTAGTGTTAGGTTAAGCGTTAGGGTTACGGTTGGGGTAAGGATAAGGTTTGGGTTAGGGTTAGTGTTAAGGTAAGGGTAAGTGTTAGGGTTAGTGTTAGGGCTAGAGTTAGGTTTAGGGTTAGGGTTAGGGTAAGGGATAGAGTTAGGGTTAGGGTTAGGGTTAGGTGTTAGGGCTAATATTAAGGTTAGGTTTAGGTTTAGGGTTAGGGTTACAGTAAGGGTAAGGGTTAGGGTTAGGTTTAGGCTTAGGTTTAGGGTTAGGTTGAGGGTAAGGGTAAGGGTTAAGATTACGGTTAGGTTTAGGTTTAGGGTTAGGGTTACAGTACGGGTAAGGTTTAGGGTTAGGGTTAAGCTTAGGTTTAGGGTTAGGGTGAGGGTAAGGGTAAGGGTTAGGTTTACAGTTAGGGTTAAGGTTACGGTATGGGTTAGTGTTAGGGTTACATTTAGGGAAAGGGTAAGGGTTAGGGTTAGAGTAAGTATTGGGGTTAGGGTTTGGTTCAGGGTAAGGTTTAGGTTTAGGGTTAGCAGTAAGGTTAGGGTTAGGGTTAGAGTAAGGGTAAGGGTTACGGTTAGGGTTAGGGTTACGGTTAGGGTTAGGGGTTAGGGTTAGTTTTATTGTTAGGTTTAGGGTTAGGGTAAGGGTAAGTGTTAGGTTTAGAGTTAGGGTTGTGGTTAGGGTTAGGGTAAGGGTTAGGGGTAGAGTTAGGGTGAGGTTTAGGGTTAGGTTTAGGGTTAGGGTTAGGTTTAGGGTTGGGTTAAGGTTAGGGTTAGGGTTAGGGTGAGGGTAACGGTTAGGGTTAGGTTTAGGGTTAGGTTTAGGGTTAGGGTTAGGATTAGGGTAAGGGTAAGGGTTAGCGTTAGGATTAGGGTTAGTGTTAGGGTAAGGGTTAGGGTTAGGTTTTTGGTTAGGTTTAGGGTTAGGGTTATGGTAAGGGTAAGGGTTAGGGTTAGGGTTAGGTTTAGGGTTGGGGTTAAGGTTATGGTTAGGGTTAGGGTGAGGGTAAGGGTAAGGGTAAAATTTAGGGTTAGGGTTAGGGTGAGGGTAAGGATAAGGGTTAGGGATATGGTTAGGGTTAGGGTAAGGATTAGTGTTAGGTTAGGGTTAGGGACACCGTTAGGTTTAGGGTTACGGTTAGGGTTAGGGTTAGGGTCATGGTAAGGGTATGTGTTAGGGTCAGTGTTAGGGTGAGGGTTAAGTTTAGGGTGAGGGTTAGGATCAAGGTATGTTTAAGGGTTACGGTTAGGCTTAGGGTTAGGTTTAAGGTAAGGGTTAGGTTTAGGTTTAGGGTAAGGGTAAGGTTTAGGTTTAGAGTTAGCGTTAGGGTTAGGGTAAGGGTAAGGGTTAGGGTTAGGTTTATTGTTAGGGTAAGGTTAAGGGTTAGGGTTAGCTTTAGGGTAAGGGTTAGGGTTAGAGTTAGGGTTAAGGTAAGGTTTAGGGTTAGGGTTAGGGTTAGATTTAGGGTTAGGGTTAGGGTAAGGGTAAGGAATAGGGTTAGGGTTAGGGTTAGCGTTAGGGTTAAGGTTAGGGTTAGGGTTAGGGTAAGGGTTAGGCTTAGGGTTAGGGTAAGGGTAAGGGTTAGGGTTAGGGTTAGGTTTAGGGTTAGGGGTCGCGTTAGGGTAATGGTAAGGGTTAGAATTAAGGTTAGGATTAGGTTTAGTTTCAGGATTAGGGATAGGGTTAGGGTTAGGTTAAGGGTAAGGGTTAGGGTTAGGATTAGTGTTAGGGTTAGGGTAAGGGTTAGGGTTAGGATTAGGGTTAAGTTTAGTATTAGGGTTAGTTTTAGGTAAGGGTTAGGGTTAGGGTAAGGGTAAGAGTTAGGGTTAGGATTAGGGTTAGGGTTAGGGTAAGGGTTAGGGTTAGGGTTAGGATGAGGGTAAGGGTAAGTGTTAGGGTTAGGGTTAGGGTTAGTGTAAGGGTAAGGGTTAGGGATAGGGTTAGGGTTAGGGTTAGGGTTAAGGTTAGGTTTACGGTTAGGGTTAGGGTTAAGTTTAGGGTTAGGGTTAGGGTAAGGGTAAGGAATAGGGTTAGGGTTAGGGTTAGCTTTATGGTTAAGGTTAGGGTTAGGGTTAGGGTTAGGGTAAGGGTTAGGGTTAGGGTTAGGGTAAGGGTTAGTGTTAGGGTTCGTGTTAGGGTTAGAATTAGGCTTAGGGTAAGGGTAGGGTTAGGGTTAGGGCTAGGTTAAGGTTTAGTGTTAGGGTTTAGGGTTAGGTTTAGGGTTAGGTTTAGGGTTAGGGTAAGGGTTAGGGTTAGGGTAATGGTAAGTTTTAGGGTTAGTGTTAGCGTTAGAGTTATGTTTAGGGTTAGGGTTAGGGTTATGTTTAGGGTTGGGGTTAAGGTTAGGGTTTTGGTTAGGGTAAGGGTAAGGGTTTGGGTTAGGGTTAGGTTTAGCGATAGGGTAAGGGTAAGGGTTAGGGTTAGGGTTAGGATTAAGTTAAGAGTAAGGGTTAGGGTTAGGTTTAGCGTAAGGTTTAGGGTTAGGGTTAGGGTATGGGTAAGATTTAGGGTTAGGGTTAGTGTTAGGGTTAGGTTAAGGATAGGGTCAGGGTTAGGGTTAGAGTTAGGATTAGGTTTAGGTTTAGGGTAAGGGTTAGGTAAGGGTTAGGGTGAGGTTTAGGGTTAGGGTTAGGGTAAGGGTAAGGGTTAGGGTTAGGGTTAGGTTTAGGGTTAGGGTTGAGGTTAGGGTTAGGGTTAGGGTGAGGTTAAGGGTAAGGGTTAGGGTTAGGGATAGGGTTAGTGTTTTGGTTAGGTTTAGGGTTACGGTTACGGTTAGGGTTAGGGTAAGTGTATGTGTTAGGGTTACTGTTAGGGTTAGGGTTAGGGTTAGGGTTAGGGTTAGGGTTAAGGTAAGGGTAAGGGTTAGGGTTAGGTTTAGGTTTAGGGCAAGGTTAGGGTTAGGTTTAGTGTAAGGGTAAGGTTCAGGTTTAGGATTACGGATAGGGTTAGGGTTAGGGTAAGGGTAAGGGTTAGGGTTAGGGTTAGGATTACGGTTAGGTTTAGGTTTAGGGTAAGGGTAAGGGTTAGGGTTAGGTAAGGGCAATTGTTAGGGTTAGGGTTAGTGTTAGTGTTAGGGTAAGGGTAAGGGTTAGGTTTAGGGTTAAGGTTAGTGTTAGGTTTAGGGTTGGGGTTAGGGTAAGGGCAATTGTTAGGGTTAGGGTTAGGGTTAAGGTTAGGGTTAGGGTTAGGGTTAGGTTTAGGTTTAGGCTTAGGTTTATGGTAAGGGTAAGAGTTAGGATTAGGGTTAGGGTTAAGGTTAGGGTTAGGGTTAGGGTTAGGGTTAGTGTAAGGGTTAGGGTTAGGGTTAGGGTTAGGGTTAGAGTTAGGTTTAGGGTTAGGGTAAGGGTGAGGGTTAGGGTTAGGTTTAGGGTTGGGGTTAAGATTATGTTTAGGGTTAGGGTGAGGGTAACGGTAAGGGTTAGGGTTAGGGTTAGGGTTAGGGTTAGGGTAAGGGTAAGTGTTAGGGTTAGGTTTAGGGTTAGGGTTAGGGTAAGCCTTAGGGTAAGGGTTAGTGTTAGGGTTAGGATTAGGGTAAGGATTTGGTTATGGTTAGGGTTAGGGTTACGATTAGGTTTAGGTTTACGGTTAGGGTTAGGGTTAGAGTTAAGGTAAGAGTATGTGTTAGAGTTTGTGTTAGGGTTAGGGTTAGGGTTAGCGTTAGGGTAAGGATAATGGTTAGGTTTAGGGTTAGGCTTAAGGTAAGGGTAAGGGTTAGGTTTAGGGTTAGGGTTAGGTTTAGGGTAAGGGTTAGGGTTAGGGTTAGATTTAGGGTAAGGTTAAGGTTTAGGTTTAGGGTTAGGGTTAGGGTTAGGGTAAGGTTAAGGCTAAGGGTTAGGGTTAGGGTTAGGGTTAGGGTGAGGTTTAGGTTTAGGGTAAGGGTAAGTTTTAGGGTTACGGTTAGGGTAAGAGGTAGGGTTAGGGTTAGGGTTAGGGTAGGGTATAGGGTAAGGGTAAGAGTTAGGTTTAGGGTTAGAATAAGGGTAAGATTAGGGTTAGGGTTAGGGTTAGGGTAAGGGTAAGGTTTAGGGTTATGGATAGGGTTTGTGTTAGATTTAGGGTTAGGGTTAGGGTAAGGGCAATTGCTAGGGTTAGGGTCAGGGTTAAAGTTAGGGTTAGGGTTAGATTTAGGGTTAGGTTTAGGGTTAAGGTTAGGGTAAGTGTAAGGGTTAGGGTTAGGGTTAGAGTTAAGATTAGGTTTAGGTTTAGGGTTAGGGTTAGGGTAAGGGTTAGGTTTAGGGTAAGGGTTAGGGTTAGGTTTAGAGTTAGGGTTAGGGTTATAGTTAGGTTTAGGGTTAGTGTAAGGGTACGTGTTAGGGTTAGGGTTAGGGTTAGGGTTAGGTTAAGGGTTAGGGTTAGGGGTTAGGGTTAGGGTTAGGGTTAGGACAAGTGTTAGGGTTAGGGTTAGGGTAAGGGTTAGCGTTAGGGTTTTGGTTAGGGTAAGTGTTAGTGTTAGTGTTAGGATTAGGGTTAGGGTTAGGGTTACGGTTAGGGTAAGGGTTATGGTTAGGGTTAGGGTAACAGTAAGGGTTAGGGTTAGGGTTAGGGTTAGGGTAAGGGTAAAGGTTAGGGTTAAGGTTAGGGTTAGGGTTAGTTTTAGGATTAGGGTTATGGTTAGGGTACGGGTAAGCCTTAGGTTTAGGGTAAGGGGAAGAGTTAGGGTTAGGATTAGGGTTAGGGTTAGGGTTAGGGTTATGGTTAGGGTTACGGGTTATGGTTAGGGTTAGGTTTAGGGTTAGGCTTAGAGTAAGAATAAGAGTTAGGGTTAGGGATAGGGTTAGGCTTCGGATTAGGTTTAGGGTTAGGATTAGATTAAGGGTTAGGGTTAGGTTTAGTGTTATGGTTAAGGTTACGGTTAGGTAAGGGTAAGGGTTAGGGTTAGGGTTAGGGTTAGCTTTAGGGTTAAGGTTATGGTTAGGGTTACGGTAAAAATAAGGGTTAGGGTTAAGGTTAGGTTTAGGGTTAGAGTTAGGGTTAAGGTTAGGTTAGGGTTAGGGTAAGGGTAAGGGTTAGGGTTATGTTTAGGGTTAGGTTAGGGTAAGGGTAAGTGTAAGGGTTAGGGTTAGGTTTAGGATTAGGTTAGGGTTAGTTTTAGGGTCAGGGTAAGGGTAAGTGTTAGGGTTAGGGTTAGGGTTAGTGTTAGGATAAGGCTAAGGGTTAGGGTTAAGGTTAGTGTTAGGGTTCGGGGTTAGGTTTAGGTTTAGGGTTAGGGTTAGGGTAAGGCTTAGGTTTAGGGTTAGGGTTACGGGAATGGTTAGGGTTAGGGTTAGGTTTAGGGTTGGGGTTAAGGTTAGGGTTACGGTTAGGGTGAGGGTAACGATAAGGGTTAGGGTTAGGGTTAGGGTTAGGGTAAGGGTAAGGGTTAGGGTTAGCTTTAGGGTAAGGGTTAGGGTAAGGATTAGGGTAAGGGTTAGGGTTAGGGTAAGGGTTAGGTTAGGGTTAGGGTTAGGGTTTCGATTAGGTTTAGGGTTACGGTTAGGGTTAGGGTTAGAGTTAAGGTAAGAGTATGTGTTAGGGTTTGTGTTAGGGGTAGGGTTAGGGTTAGCGTTAGGGTAAGGATAATGGTTAGGGTTAGGGTTAGACTTAAGTTAAGGGTAAGGGTTAGGTTTAGGGTTAGTGTTAGGTTTAGTGTAAGGGTTAGGGTTAGGGTTAGATTTAGGGTAAGGGTAAGGTTTCTGTTTAGGGTTAGGGTTAGGGTTAGGGTAAGGTTAAGGGTAAGGGTTAGAGTTAGGGTTAGGGTTAGGTTTAGGTTTAGGGTAAGGGTAAGGTTTAGGGTTACGGTTAGGGTAAGAGGTAGGGTTAGGGTTAGGGTTAGAGTAGGGGATGGGTAAGGGTAAGAGTTAGGTTTAGGGTTAGAATAAGGGTAAGGTTAGGGTTAGGGTTAGGGTAAGGGTAAGGTTTAGGGTTATGGATAGGGTTTG
>JANJXV010000181.1:1773423-1778423 GCA_024803745.1 Megascapheus bottae | reverse complement strand
TAGGGTTAGGGTTAGGGTTAGGGTAAGGGTAAGGGTTAGGGTTAGGGTTAGGTTTATTGTTAGGGTAAGGGTAAGGGTTAGGGTTAGGGTTAGTGTAAGGGTTAGGTTTAGGGTTAGGGTTAAGGTTAGGTTTAGGGTTAGGGTTAGGGTTAGGTTTAGGGTTAGGGTTAGGGTAAGGGTAAGGAATAGTTTTAGCGTTAGGGTTAGCGTTAGGGTTAAGGTTAGGGTTAGGGTTAGGGTAAGGGATAGGCTTAGGGTTAGGGTAAGGGTTAGGGTTAGGCTAAGGGTAAGTGTTAGGGTTAGGGTTAGCGATAGAGTTATGGTTATGGTTAGGGTAAGGGTAAGGTTTAGCGTTAGGGTTAGGGTTAGGTTTATGGTTGGGGTTAAGGTTAGGGTTACGGTTAGGGTAAGGGTAAGGGTTTGGGTTAGGGTTAGTTTTAGGGTTAGGGTTCGGGTTAGGGTAACGGTAAGGGTTAGGAGTAAGGTTAGGGTTAGGGTTAGTTTCAGGATTAGGGTTAGGGTGAAGGGTAAGGGTTAGGGTTAGGATTAGTGTTAGGGTTAGAGTAAGGGTTAGCGTTAGGATTAGGGTTAAGGTTAGGGTTAGTTTTAGGTAAGGTTTAGGGTTAGGGTAAGGGTAAGAGTTAGGGTTAGGATTAGGGTTAGGGTTAGGGTTAGGGTTAGGGTTAGGGTTCGGGTTAGGGTTAGAATTAGGCTTAGGGTAAGGGTAGGGTTAGGTTTAGGGTAAGGGATAGGGCTGGGGATAGGGTTAGGGTTATGGATAGGTTTAGGGTTACAGTTAGGGTTAGAGTTAGGGTAAGGGTATGTGTTAGGGTTAGTGTTAGTGTTAGGGTTAGGGTTAGCGTTAGGGTAAGTGTAAGGGTTAGGGTTAGGGTTAGGGTTAAGGGAAGGGTAAGGGTTAGGGTTAGGTTTATGTTAAGGGCAAGGTTTGGGTTAAGTTTAGTGTAAGGGTAAGGTTTAGGTTTAGGATTACGGTTAGGGTTAGGGTTAGGGTTAGGGTAAGGGTAAGGGTAAGGGTAATGGTTAGGGTTAGGGTTAGGTTTAGGTTTAGGGTTAGGGTAAGGGTAAGGGTTAGGGTTAGGTAAGGGCAATTGTTAGGGTTAGGGTTGGGTTAGGGTTAGGGTTAGGGTAAGGGTAAGGGTTAGGGTTAGGGTTAAGGTTAGTGTTAGGTTTAGGGTAAGGGCAATTGTTAGGGTTAGTGTTAGTGTTAAGATTAGGGTTAGGGTTAGGTTTAGGTTTAGGGTTAGGATTATGGTAAGGGTAAGAGTTAGGGTTAGGGTTAGGGTTAGGGTTAAGAATAGGGTTAGGGTTAGGGTTAGGGTTATGGTAGGGGTTAGGGTTAGGATTAGGTTTAGGGTTAGAATTAGGTTTAGGGTTAGGTAAGGGTAAGGGTTAGGGTTAGGTTAGGGTTACGTTTAGGTTAAGGGTTAGGTTAGGGGTTAGGGTGAAGGTTAGGGTTACGGTAAAGGTTAGGGTTAGGGTTAGGGTTAGGGTAAGGGTAAGGGTTTGGGTTAGTGATAGGGTCAGGGTAGGGTAAGTTTTAGGGGTTAGGGTTAGGGTTAGTGTTAGGTTAAGCGTTAGGGTTAGGGTTGGTGTTAGGATAAGGTTTGGGGTTAGGGGTAGGGTTAAGGTAAGGGTAAGTGTTAGGGTTAGTGTTAGTTTTACAGTTGGGGTTAAGATTAGGGTTAGGGTTAGGGTAAGGTAAGGGTTAGGGTTTGGTTTAGGGTAAGGGTTAAGGTTAGGGTTAGGGTTAGGGTTAGGGTAAGGGTTAGGGTTAAGGTTATGGTTAGGTTTAGGGTTGGGTTTAAGATTAGGGTTAGGTTTAGGGTAAGGGTTAGGGTTAGGGTTAGGGTTAGGGTAAGTGTTAGGGTTAGGGTTAGGGCTAGATTTAGGTTTATGGTTAGGCTTAGGGTAAAGGATAGGGTTAGGGTTAGGGTTAGGTGTTAGGGTTAAGGTTAGGGTTTGGTTTATGTTTGGGGTTAGGGTTAAAGTAAGGGTAAGGGTTAGGTTTAGGGTTAGGGTTAGGTTTAGGGTTAGGGTGAGGGTAAGGTAAGGGTTAGGTTTACAGTTAGGGTTAAGGTTAGGGTAAGGGTTAGTGTTAGGGTTAGAGTTAGGGAAAGGGTAAGGGTTAGGTTTAGAGTAAGTATTGGGGTTAGGGTTTGGTTCAGGGTAAGGTTTAGGTTTAGGGTTAGCAGTAAGGTTAGGGTTAGGGTTAGGGTAAGGTTAAGGGTTACGGTTATGGTTAGGGTTACGGTTAGGGTTAGGGGTTAGGGTTAGTTTTAAGGTTAGGTTTAGGGTTAGGGCAAGGATAAGAGTTAGGTTTAGGTTTAGGGTTAGGGTTGGGGTTAGGGTTAGGGTAAGGGTTAGGGGTAGAGTTAGGGTGAGGTTTAGGGCTAGGTTTAGGGTTAGGGTTAGGTTTAGGGTTGGGGTTAAGGATAGGGTTAGGGTTAGGGTGAGGGTAAGGGTTAGGGTAAGGTTTAGGGTTAGGTTTAGGGTTAGGGTTAGGATTAGGGTAAGGGTAAGGGTTAGAGTTAGGATTAGGGTTAGGGTTAGGGTAAGGGTTAGGGTTAGGTTTTTGGTTAGGTTTAGGGTTAGGGTTATGGTAAGGGTAAGGGTTAGGGTTAGGGTTAGGTTTAGGGTTGGGGTTAAGTTTAGGGTTAGGGTTAGGGTGAGGGTAAGGGTAAGGGTTCTGTTTAGGGATAGGGTTAGGGTGAGGATAAGGGTAAGTGTTAGGGTTAGGGTTAGGGTTAGAGTAAGGATTAGTGTTAGGGTTAGGGTTAGGGACACGGTTAGGTTTAGGGTTACGGTTAGGGTTAGGGTTAGGGTTATGGTAAGGGTATGTGTTAGGGTCAGTGTTAGGGTGATGGTTAAGTTTACGGTGAGGGTTAGGGTCAAGGTAAGTTTAAGGGTTACTGTTAGGGTTACGGTTAGGTTTAAGGTAAGGGTTAGGTTTAGCTTTAGGGTAAGGGTAAGGTTTAGGGTTAGGGTTAGGGTTAGGGTTAGGGTAAGGGTAATAGTTAGGGTTAGGGTTAGTTTTATTGTTAGGGTAAGGGTTAGGGTTAGGGTTAGGGTTAGGGTAAGGGTTAGGGTTAGGGTTAGGGTTAGGTTTAGAGTAAGGTTTAGGGTTAGGGTTAGGGTATGGTTAAGATTTAGGGTTAGGGTTAGTGTTAGGGTTAGGTTAATGGTAGGGTTAGGGTTAGAGTTAGGATTAGGGTTAGGTTTAGGGTAAGGGTTAGGGTAAGGTTTTGGGGGAGGTTTAGGGTAAGGGTTAGGGTAAGGGTAAGGGTTAGGTTTAGGGTTAGGGTTAAGGTAAGGGTAAGGGTTAGGGTTAGGTTTATGGGTAGGTTTAGAGTAAGGTTTAGGGTTAGGGTTTTGGTATGGGTAAGATTTAGGGTTAGGGTTAGTGTTAGGGTTAGGTTAAGTGTAGGGTTAGGGTTAGAGTTAGGATTAGGGTTAGGTTTAGATTAAGGGTTAGGGTAAGGGTTAGGGTGAGGTTTAGGGTTAGGATTAGGGTAAGGGTAAGGGTTAGGGTTTGGGTTAGGTTTAGGGTTGGGGTTGAGGTTAGGGTTAGGGTTAGGGTGAGGTTAAGGGTAAGGGTTAGGGTTATGGTTAGGGTTAGTGTATGGGTTAGGGTTAGGGATAGGGTTAGTGTTATGGATACGTATAGGGTTACAGTTAGGGTTAGGGTTAGGGTAAGGGTATGTGTTAGGGTTAGTGTTAATGTTAGTGTTAGGGTTAGGGTTAGCGTTAGGGTAAGAGTAAGGGTTAGGGTTAGGGTTAGGGTTAAGGTAAGGGTAAGGGTTAGGGTTAGGTTTATGTTAAGGGCAAGGTTAGGGTTAAGTTTAGTGTAAGGGTAAGGTTTAGGTTTAGGATTACGGTTAGGGTTAGGGTTAGGGTAAGGGTAAGGGTTAGGGTTAGGGTTAGGGTTAGGTTTAGGGTTAGCGTAAGTTTAAGGGTTAGGGTTAGGTAAGGGCAATTGTTAGGGTTAGGGTTGGGTTAGGGTTAGGGTTTGGGTAAGGGTAAGGATTAGGGTTAGGGTTAAGGTTAGTGTTAGGTTTAGGGTTGGGATTAGGGTAAGGGCAATTGTTAGGGTTAGGGTTAGGGTTAAGGTTAAGGTTAGGGTTAGGGTTAGGTTTAGGTTTAGGGTTAGGGTTATGGTAAGGGTAAGAGTTAGGGTTAGGGTTAGGGCTAAGGTTAGGGTTAGGTTTAGGGTTAGGGTTAGGGTAAGGGTTAGGTTTAGGATTAGGGTTAGGGTTAGAGTTAGGTTTAGGGTTAGGGTAAGGGTAAGGGTTAGGGTTAGGGTTAGGGTTACATTTAGGTTAAGGGTTAGGGTTAGGGGTTAGGGTGAGGGTTAGGGTTAGGGTAAAGTTTAGGGTTAGGGTTAGGGTTATGGTTAGTGTAAGGGTAAGGGTTAGGGTTAGTGTTAGGGTTAGGGTTAGGGTAATTTTTAAGGGTTAGGGTTAGGGTTAGTGTTAGGTTAAGCATTAGGGTTAGGGTTGGGGTTAGGATAAGGTTTGGGGTTAGGGTTAGTGTTAAGGTAAGGGTAAGTGTTAGGGTTAGTGTTAGGTTTAGGGTTGGGGTTAAGATTAGGGTTAGGGTTAGGGTAAGGGTAAGGGATAGGGTTTGGTTTAGGGTTAGGGTTAAGATTAGGTTTAGGGTTAGGGTTAGGGTAAGGGTTAGGGTTAGGTTTAGGGATAGGTTTAGGGTTGGGTTTAAGATTAGGGTTAGGTTTAGGGTAAGGGTTAGGGTTAGGGTTAGGGTAAGTGTTAGGGTTAGGGTTAGGGCTAGAGTTAGGTTTAGGGTTAGGGTTAGGGTAAGGGATAGGGTTTGGGTTAGGGTTAGGTGTTAGGGTTAAGGTTAGTGTTTGGTTTAGGTTTAGGGTTAGGGTTACAGTAAGGGTAACGGTTAGGGTTAGGATTAGTGTTAGGTTTAGGGTTAGGGTGAGGGTATGGGTAAGGGTTAGGTTTACGGTTAGGGTTAAG
>JANJXV010000181.1:1768423-1770923 GCA_024803745.1 Megascapheus bottae | reverse complement strand
TTAGGGTTAGGGTTAGGGTAAGGGTTAGGGTTAGGTTTTTGGTTAGGTTTAGGGTTAGGGTTATGGTAAGGGTAAGGGTTAGGGTTAGGTTTAGGGTTGGGGTTAAGGTTATGGTTAGGGTTAGGGTGAGGGTAAGGGTAAGGGTAAAGTTTAGGGTTAGGGTTAGGGTGAGGGTAAGGATAAGTGTTAGGGATATGGTTAGTGTTAGGGTAAGGATTAGTGTTAGGGTTAGGGTTAGGGACACGGTTAGGTTTAGGGTTACGGTTAGGGTTAGGGTTAGGGTTATGGTAAGGGTATGTGTTAGGGTCAGTGTAAGGGTGAGGGTTAATTTTAGGGTTAGGGTTAGGGTCAAGGTATGTTTAAGGGTTACGGTTAGGGTTAGGGTTAGGTTTAAGGTGAGGGTTAGGTTTAGGTTTAGGGTAAGGGTAAGGTTTAGGTTTAGAGTTAGGGTTAGGGTTAGGGTAAGGGTAAGGGTTAGGGTTAGGGTTAGGTTTATTGTTAGGGTAAGGTTAAGGGTTAGGGTTAGGGTTAGGGTAAGGGTTAGGTTTAGAGTTAGGGTTAAGGTAAGGTTTAGGGTTAGGGTTAGGGTTAGATTTAGGGTTAGGGTTAGGGTAAGGGTAAGGAATAGGGTTAGGGTTAGGGTTAGCGTTAGGGTTAAGGTTAGGGTTAGGGTTAGGGTAAGGGTTGGGCTTAGGGTTAGGGTAAGGATAAGGGTTAGGGTTAGGGTTAGGTTTAGGGTTAGGGGTCGCGTTAGGGTAACGGTAAGGGTTAGAATTAAGGTTAGGATTAGGTTTAGTTTCAGGATTAGGGATAGGGTTAGGGTTAGGTTAAGGGTAAGGGTTAGGGTTAAGATTAGTGTTAGGGTTAGGGTAAGGGTTAGGGTTAGGATTAGGGTAAGGGTTAGGGTTAGGGTTAGAGTTAGGGTAAGGGTAAGGTTTAGGTTTAGGGTTAGGGTTAGGGTTAGGGTACGGTTAAGGGTAAGGGTTAGGGTTAGGGTTAGGTTTAGGTTTAGGTTTAGGGTAAGGGTAAGGTTTAGGGTTACTGTTAGGGTAAGAGGTAGGGTTAGGGTTAGGGTTAGGGTAGGGGATAGGGTAAGGGTAAGAGTTAGGTTTGGGGTTAGAATAAGGGTAAGGTTAGGGTTAAGGTTAGGGTTAGGGTAAGGGTAAGGTTTAGGGTTATGGATAGGGTTTGTGTTAGATTTAGGGTTAGGGCTAGTGCAAGGGCAATTGCTAGGGTTAGGGTCAGGGTTAAAGTTAGGGTTAGGGTTAGATTTAGGGTTAAGGTTAGGGTAAGGGTAAGGGTTAGGGTTAGGGTTAGGGTTAAGATTAGGGTTAGGTTTAGGGTTAGGGTTAGGGTAAGGGTTAGGTTTAGGGTAAGAGTTAGGGTTAGGGTTAGAGTTAGGGTTAGGGTTAGAGTTAGGTTTAGGGTTAGTGTAAGGGTAAGTGTTAGGGTTAGGGTTAGGGTTAGGGTTAGGTTAAGGGTTAGGGTTAGGGGTTAGGGTTAGGGTTAGGACAAGTGTTAGGGTTAGGGTTAGGGTAAGGGTTAGCGTTAGGGTTTTGGTTAGGGTAAGTGTTAGTGTTAGTGTTAGGATTAGGGTTAGGGTTAGGGTTACGGTTAGGGTAATGGTTATGGTTAGGGTTAGGGTAACAGTAAGGGTTAGGGTTAGGGTTAGGCTTAGGGTTAGGGTTAGGGTTACTGGAATGGTTAGGGTTAGGGTTAGGTTTAGGGTTGGGGTTAAGGTTAGGGTTACGGTTAGGGTGAGGTTAACGGTAAGGGTTAGGATTAGGTTTAGGGTTAGGGTAAGTGTAAGGGTTAGGGTTAGCTTTAGGGTAAGGGTTAGGGTAAGGATTAGGGTAAGGGTTAGATTAGGGTAAGGGTTAGGTTAGGGTTAGAGTTAGGGTTACGATTAGGTGTAGGGTTACGGTTAGGGTTAGGGTTAGAGTTAGGGTAAAGGTATGTGTTAGGGTTAGTGTTAGGGTTAGGCTTAAGGTAATGGTAAGGGTTAGGGTTAGGTTTAGGGTAAGGGATAGGGTTAGGTATAAGGTAAGGGTAAGGTTTATGTTTAGGGTTAGGGTTAGGTTTAGGGTAAGGGTAAGGGTTAGGGTTAGGTTTAGGGTTAGATTTAGGGTTAGGGTAAGGGTAAGGTTTAGGGTTATGGTTCGGGTAAGGGGTAGGGTTAGGGTTAGGGTTAGGGTAGGTCATACGGTATGGGTAAGAGTTAGGTTTAGGGTTAGAATAAGGATAAGGTTAGGGTTAGGGTTAGGGTTTGTTGTTAGGGTTAGGGTTAAGGTTAGGGTTAAGTTTAGGGTTAGGGTTAGGGTTAAGGTTAGGGTTAGGGTTAGGGTTAGGGTAAGGGTGAGGTTTAGGGTAAGGGTTAGGGTTAGGGTTAGGTTTAGGGTAAGTGTTAGGGTTAGGTATAAGGTAAGGGTAAGGTTTAGGTTTAGGTTTAGGGTTAGGGTTAGGGTAAGGGTAAGGGTTAGGGTTAGGTTTAGGATTAGGG
>JANJXV010000181.1:1745923-1763423 GCA_024803745.1 Megascapheus bottae | reverse complement strand
TTAGGGATAGGGTTAGGTTTAGGGCTAAGGTTAGGGTTAGGGTTAGGGTTAGGGTTAGGTTTATGCTTAGGGTTAGGGTAATGGTAAGGGTTACGGTTAGGGTTAGGGTTAGCGTTAGGGTTAAGGTTAGGGTTAGGGTTAGGGTTAGGTTAAGGTTTAGGTTAGGGTTAGGGTAAGTGTTAGAGTTAGGGTTCGGTTTAGGTTTAGAGTTAGGTTAGGGTAAGGGTAAGTGTTAGGTTTAGGGTTAGGGTAAGAGTTAGGATAAGGGTTAGGGTTAGGGGTTAGGGTTAGGGTTCGGGTTAGGTTTAGGTTTAGGGTAATGGTTAGGGTTAGCCTAAGGTTAAGTGTTAGGGTTAGGGTTAGCGTTAGGGTTAGGGTTAGGGTTAGTGTAAGGGTAAGGGTTAGGGTTAGAGTTAGGGTTAGGTTTAGGGTTGGTTTTAAGGTTAAGGTTACGTTTATTTTAAGCGTAAGGGTTAGGGCTAGGGGTAGGGTTAGGATTAGGGTTAGCATTAGGGTAAGTGTAAGTGTTAGGGTTAGGGTTAGGGTTAGGGTTAAGGTAAGAGTTAGGGTTAGGGTTAGGGTTAAGGTTAGGTTTAGGGTAAGGGTTAGGGTTAGGGTTAGGGAAAGGGTAAGGTTCAGGGTTAGGGTTAGGGTTAGGGTAGGGTTAGGGTAAGGTTAGGGTTAGGGTTAGGATTAGGGTTAGGTTTAGGATTAGGTTAAGTGTAAGGGTTAGGGTGAGGGTTAGGGTTAGGGTAAGGTTAAGGTTTAGGGTTAGGGTAGGGGTAAAATTTAGGGTAAGTGTTAGGTATTACAGTTGGGGTTAGGTTTAGGGTTAGTTTTAGGGGTTAGTTTTAGTGTTAGGGTTAGGGTAGGGGTTAGTGTTAGGGGTTAGGGTTAGTGTTAGGGTTAGGTTAAGAGTTAAGTTTAGGGTTAGGGTTAGGATTAGGGTTAGGGTTAGGGTTAGGGTTAGGTTTAGGTTTACGTTTAGGGTAAGGGTAAGGTTTAGGGTTAGGGGTTAGGTTTAGTGTTAGGGTTAGGTTTAGGGTTAGGGTTAGGGTTAGGTTTACGGTTAGGGTAAGGGTAAGGGTTAGGGTTAGGGGTTAGGGTTAGTGTTAGGGTAAGGTTAAGGGTTAGGGTTAGGGGTTAGGGTTAGTGTTAGGGTAAGGTTAAGGTAAGGGTAAGTGTTAGGGTTAGTGTTAGGTTTAGGGTTGGGGTTAAGATTAGGGTTAGGGTTAGGGTAAGGTTAAGAGTTAGTGTTAGGTTTAGGGTTAGGGTTAAGGTTAGGGTTCGGGTTAGGGTTAGGGTAAGGGTTAGGGTTAGGGTTAGAGTTAGGTTTAGGGTGGGGTTTAAGATTAGGGTTAGGTTTAGGGAAAGGGTTAGGGTTAGGGTTAGGGATAGGGTTAGGGTTAGGTTTAGGGTAAGTGTTAGGGTTAGAGTTAGGGCTAGAGTTAGGTTTAGGGTTAGGGTTAGGGTAAGGGATAGGTTTAGTGTTAGGGTTAAGGTTAGGGTTAGGTTTAGGTTTAGGGTTAGGGTTACAGTAAGGGTAAGGGTTAGTGTTAGGGTTCTGGTGAGGGTAAGGGTAAGGGTTAGGTTTAGGGTTAGGGTTAAGGTTATGGTAAGGGTTAGGGTTAGGGTTACGGTTAGGGAAAGGGTAAGGGTTAGGGTTAGAGTAAGTATTGGGGTTAGGGTTTGGTTCAGGTTAAGGTTTAGGTTTAGGGTTAGCATTAAGGTTAGGGTTAGGGTTAGGGTAAGGGTAAGGGTTACGGTTAGGGTTAGGGTTACGGTTAGGGTTAGGGGTTAGGGTTAGGGTTAGGGTTAGGGTAAGGATAAGAGTTAGGTTTAGGGTTAGGGTTGGGGTTAGGTTTAGGGTAGGGTTAGGGGTAGAGTTAGGGTGAGGTTTAGGTTTAGGTTTAGGGTTAGGTTTAGGGTTGGGGTTAAGGTTAGGGTTAGGGTTGGGTGAGGGTAAGGGTTAGGGTTAGGTTTAGGGTTAGGTTTAGGTTTAGGGTTAGGATTAGGGTAAGGGTAAGGGTTAGAGTTAGGGTTAGGTTTAGGGTTGGGGTTAAGTTTAGGGTTAGGGTTGGGTGAGGGTAAGGGTTAGGGTTAGGTTTAGGGTTAGGTTTAGGGTTAGGGTTAGGATTAGGGTAAGGGTAAGGGTTAGAGTTAGGATTAGGGTTAGGGTTAGGGTAAGGGTTTTGGTTAGTTTTTTGGTTAGGTTTAGGGTTAGGGTTATGGTAAGGGTAAGGGTTAGGGTTAGGGTTAGGTTTAGGGTTGGGTTTAAGGTTAGGGTTAGGGTTAGGGTGAGTGTAAGGGTAAGGGTTAGGGTTAGGGTTAGGGTTAGGGTGAGGGTAAGGGTAACGGTTAGGGTTAGTGTTAGGGTTAGAGTAAGTGTTAGTGTTAGGGTTAGGGTTAGGGACACGGTTAGGTTTAGTGTTACGGTTAAGGTTATGGTTATGGTAAGGGTATGTGTTAGGGTCAGTGTTAGGGTTAGCGTTAGGTTTAGGGTTAGGGTTAGGGTCAAGGTAAGTTTAAGGGTTACGGGTAGGGTTAGGGTTAGGTTTAAGGTAAGGGTTAAGTTTAGGTTTAGGGTAAGGGTAAGGTTTAGGTTTAGGGTTAGGGTTATGGTTAGGGTAAGGGTAAGGGTTAGGGTTAGGGTTAGGTTTATTGTTAGGGTAAGGGTAAGGGTTAGGGTTACGGTTAGGGTAAGGGTTAGGGTTACGGTTAGGGTAGGGGTAGGGTAAGGGGTAGTGTTAGGGTTAGGGTTAGAATAAGGGTACGGGTTAGGGTTAGGTTTAGAGGTTAGGGTTAGGGTTAGGTTAATGGTAAGAGTTAGGATTATGGTTAGGGTTAGGGTTAGTGTTAGGTTTAGGGTTAGGGTTAGTGTAAGGGCAATTGTTAGGGTTAGAGTCAGGGTTAAGTTTAGGGTTAGGGTTAGGGTTAGTTTTAGGGTTAGCGTTAAGGTTAGGGTAAGGGTTAGGGTTAGGGTTAGGGATAAGGTTAGGGTTAGGTTTAGAGTTAGGGTTAGGGTAAGGGTTAGGGTTAGGGTAAGTGTTAGAGTTAGGGTTAGGGTTAGGGTTAGGGTAAGGGTAAGGGTTAGGGTTAGGGTTAGGTTTAGGGTTAGGGTTCGGGTTAGGGTAATGGTAAGGGTTAGAATTAAGGTTAGGGTTAGGGTTAGTTTCAGGATTAGGTTTAGGTTTAGGTTAAGGGTAAGGGTTAGGGTTAGGATTAGTGTTAGGGTTTGGGAAAGGGTTAGGGTTAGAATTAGGGTTAAGGTTAGGGTTAGGGTTAGTTTTAGGGTAAGGGTTAGGTTTAGGGTAAGGGTAAGAGTTAGGGTTAAGATTAGGGTTAGGGTTAGGGTAAGGGTTAGCTTTAGGGTTAGGGTGAGGGTAAGGGTAAGTGTTAGGGTTAGGGTTAGGGTTAGTGTAAGGGTAAGTGTTAGGGATAGGGTTAGGGTTAGGGTTAGGTTAAGGTTAGGTTTAGGGTTAGGGTTAGGGTTAGGGTTAGGGTAAGTGTAAGGAATAGGGTTAGGGTTAGGTTTAGCGTTAGGCTTAAGGTTAGGGTTAGGGTTAGGGTAATGGTTAGGGTTAGAGTGAGGGTAAGGGTTAGGGTTAGGTTTCGGGTTCTGGTTAGAATTAGGCTTAGGGTAAGGGTAGGGTTAGGGTTAGGGCTAGGTTACGGGTTATTGTTAGGGTTTAGGTTTAGGTTTAGGGTTAGGGTTAGGGTTATGGTAAGGGTTAGGGTTAGGGTAATGGTAAGTGTCAGGGTTAGGGTTAGCGTTAGAGTTATGGTTAGGGTTAGGGTAAGGGTAAGGTTTAGGGTTAGGGGTAGGGTTAGGTTTAGGGTTGGGGTTTAGGTTAGGGTTACGGTTAGGGTAAGGGTAAGGTTTTGGGTTAGGGTTAGGATTAGCGATAGGGTAAGTTTAAGGGTTAGTGTTAGGGTTAGGGTTAAGTTAAGAGTAAGGGTTAGGGTTAGGGTTAGGGTTAGGTTTAGCGTAAGGTTTAGGGTTAGGGTTAGGGTATGGGTAAGATTTAGGGTTAGGGTTAGTGTTAGGGTTAGGTTAAGGGTAGGGTTAGGGTTAGGGTTAGAGTTAGGATTAGGTTTAGGTTTAGGGGAAGGGTTAGGGTAAGGGTTAGGGTGAGGTTTATTGTTAGTGTTAGGTTAAGGGTAAGGGTTAGGGTTAGGGTTAGGTTTAGGGTTGGCGTTGAGGTTAGGGTTAGGGTTATGGTGAGGTTAAGGGTAAGGTTTAGAGTTAGGGTTAGGGTTAGGGTAACGATTAGGGTTAGGGATAGGGTTAGGGTTTTGATTAGGTTTAGGGTTACGGTTAGGTTTAGGGTTAGAGTTAAGGTAAGAGTATGTGTTAGGGTTAGTGTTAGGGTTAGGGTTAGGGTTAGGGTTAGCATTAGGGTAAGGGTATTGGTTAGGGTGAGGGTTAGGCTTAAGGTAAGTTAAGGGTTAGGGTTAGGGTTAGGGTTAGGGTTAGGGTTAGGTTTAGGGTAAGGGTTAGGGTTAGGGTTAGGTTTAGGGTAAGGGTAAGGTTTAGGTTTAGGGTTAGGGTTAGGGTAAGGTTAAGGGTAAGGGTTAGGGATAGGTTTAGGGTTAGGTTTAGGTTTAGGGTAAGGGTAAGGTTTAGGGTTACGGTTAGGGTAAGAGTTAGGGTTAGGGTTAGGGTTAGGGTAGGGGATAGGGTAAGGGTAAGAGTTAGGTTTAGGGTTAGAATAAGTATAAGGTTAGGGTTAGGGTTAGGGTTAGGGTTAGGGTAACGTTTACTGTTATGGTTAGGGTTAGTGTTAGATTTAAGGTTAGGGTTAGGGTAAGGGCAATTTCTAGGGTTAGGGTCAGGGTTAAAGTTAGGGTTAGGGTTAGATTTAGGGTTAGGTTTATGGTTAAGTTTAGGGTAAGGGTAAGGGTTAGGGTTAGGGTTAGGGTTAAGATTAGGCTTAGGGTTAGGGTTAGGGTTAGGGTAAGGGTTAGGTTTAGGGTAAGAGTTAGGGTTAGGGTTAGTGTTAGGGTTAGGGTTAGAGTTAGGTTTAGGGTTAGTGTAAGGGTAAGTGTTAGGGTTAGGGTTAGGGTTAGGTTAAGGGTTAGGGTTATTGATTAGGGTTAGGGTTAGGACAAGTGTTAGGGTTAGGATTAGGGTAAGGGTTAACGTTAGGGTTTTAGTTAGGGTAAGTGTTAGTGTTAGTATTAGGATTAGGGTTAGGGTTAGGGTTACGGTTAGGGTAAGAGTTATGGTTAGGGTTAGGGTAACAGTAAGGGTTAGGGTTAGGGTTAGGTTAATGGTAAGGGTTAGGGTTAAGGTTAGGGTTATGGTTAGTTTTATGATTAGGGTTATGGTTAGGGTACTGGTAAGGGTTAGGTTAGGGTAAGGGTAAGGGTTAGGGTTAAGGTTAGGGTTAGGTTTAGGGTAAGGGATAGGGTAAGGGTAAAGGATAAGGTTAGGGTTAGGTTTAGGGTTAGGTTTAGGGTTAGGGTTAGGGTTAGGGTTAGGGTAGGGGATAGGGTATGGGTAAGAGTTAGGTTTAGGGTTAGAATAAGGGTAAGGTTAGGGTTAGGGTTAGGGTTAGGGGTTAGGGTTAGGGTTAGGGTTAGGGTTAGGCGTAGTGTTAGGGTTAGGGTTAGGGTTAGGTTTAGGGTTAGGGTTAAGTTTAGGGTAAGGGTTAGGGTTAGGGTTAGGGTTAGGTTTAGGGTAAGGGTTAGGGTTAGGTTTAGGGTAAGGGTAAGTTTTAGGGTTAGGGTTACGGTTTGGGTTACAATAAGGCTAAGGGTTAGGGTTAGGGTTAGGTTTAGGGTTAGGGTAAGTGTAAGGGTTAGGGTTATTGTTAGAGTTAGGGTTAGGGTTAGGCTTAGTGTTAGTGTTAGGTTTAGGGTTAGGGTTAGGGTAAGGGCAAGGGTTAGGGTTAGGTTTAGTGTTAAGGTTAGGGTTAGGGTTAGGGTTAGGGTAAGTGTTAAGGTTAGGGTTAGGGTAAGGGTTAGGGTTAGGGTTAGGGTAAGGGTTACAGTTAGGTTTAGGGTAAGGGTTAGGGTTAGGGTTAGGGTAAGGGTTACAGTTAGGTTTAGTGTTTGGTTAAGGGGAAGGGTTTGGGCTATGCTTAGGTTTAGGGTTAGGTTAAGGGTTAGGGTTATGGTTAAGGTAAGGGTTAGGGTTAGGGTTAGGGTAACGGTTAGGTTTAGGGTTAGGATTAGGGTTAGGGTAAGGATAAGGGTTAGGGTTAAGGTTAGGGTTAGGGTTAGGGTTAGGGTAAGTTTCAAGGTTAGGGTTAGGGTGAGGGCACGGTTAAGGTTAGGGTTAGGTTTAGGGTTAGGGTTAGGTTGAGGGCTAGGGTAAGGGTAAGGGTTAGGGTTAAGATTAGGCTTAGGGTTAGGTTTAGGGTTAGGGTTATGGATAGGGCAAAGGTAAGGTTTAGGGTTCGTGTTAGGTTTAGGTTTAGCGTTAGAGTTAGGGTAAGGGTAAGTGTTAGGTTTAGGGTAAGGGTAAGGTTTATGGTTAGGGCTAGGGTTAGGTTTACGGTTAGGGTTAGGGTTAGGGTTAGAGTAAGGGTAAGGGTTAGGGTTAGGGTTAGGTTTAGGTTTAGGGTTAGGTTTAGGGTAAGGGTAAGGGTTAGGTTTAGGGTAAGGGTAAGGTTTATGGTTAGGTTTAGGGTTAGGTTTAGTGTAAGCGTAAGGTTTAGGGTTAGGGTTAGGGTTAGGCTTCAGGTTAGGATAAGGGTAAGGGTTAGGGTTAGGGTTAGGGTAAGAGTTAGGTTAGGGTTAGGGTTAGGGTAGGGGTTAGGGTAAGGGTAAGGGTTAGGGTTAGGGTTAGGGTAAGGGTAAGGGTTAGGGTTATGGTTAGCTTTAGAGTAAGGGTTAGGGTTAGGGTTAGGGTAAGTGTTAGGGTTAGGTTTAGGATTTGCTTTAGGTGTTAGGGTAAGGGCTAGGGTTAGGGTTAGGTATATGGTTAAGTTTAGGGTAAGGGTTAGGGTTAGGGTTAGGGTTAGGTTTAGGGTTAGGGTTAGGGTAAGTGTAAGGGTTAGGGTTAGGGTTAGGGTTTGGGTTAAGGTTAGGGTTAGGGTTAGGGTTAGCGTTAGGTTTAGGGTAAGGGTAAGGGTTAGGGTTAGGGTTAGATTTAGGGTTAGGGAAAGGGTAAGGGTTAGGGTTAGGGTTAGGGTTAGGGCAAGGATTAGGGTTACGTTTAGGGCTAAGGTAAGGGTTAGGGTTAGGGGTTAGGTTTAGCGTTAGGTTTATGGTTAGGTTTAGGATAAGGATAAGCGTTAGGGTTAGGGATAGGGTTAGGTTTCGGGTTAGGTTTAGGGTTCGAGTTAGGTTTAGAGTTAGGTTTAGGGTTAGGGTAAGGGCTATGGTTAGGGTTAGGGTTAGGGTTATGGTTAAGGTTAGGGTTAGGGTTATGGTTATGGTTATGTGTTAGGGTTAGTGTTAGGTTTTGATTCGGGTTAGGGTAAGGATAAGAGTTAGGGTTAGGGATAGGTTTAGGGTTTCGGTTAGGTTTAGGGTTAGGGCTAGGGTAAGGGTTAGGGTTAGGGTTAGGTTTAGGGTTGGGGTTAAGGTTAGGATTAGGTTTAGGGTGAGGGTAAGTGTAAGGGTTAGGGTAAGGGTTAGGGTTAAGTTTAGGGTGAGGGTTAGGTTTGGGTTTAGGGTTAGGGTTAGGGCAAGGGTAAGGGCTAGGTTTAGAATTAGGAGTTGTTTTAGGGTAATGGTTAGGGTTAGGTTTAGGGTGAGGGTTAGGTTAAGGGTAAGGGTTAGGGTTAGGGTAAGGTTTAAGGTTGGGTTTTAAGGTTAGGTTTAGGATTAGGGTAAGGGTTAGGTTTTGGGTTATGTTTAGGGTAAGGGTTAGGGTTAGGGTTAGGTTTATGGTTAGGTTTAGGGTTACGGTTAGGGTTAGGGTTAGGGTTAGGGTTAGGGTAAGTGTATGTGGTAGGGTTAGGGTTAGGTTTAGGTTTAGTGTTAGGGTTAGAGTTAGGGTAAGGGTAAGGGTTATGGTTAGTGTTAAGTTTAGGGTAAGGTTTAGGGTTAGGTTTAGGGTAAGCTTAAGATTTAGTGTTAGGGTTAGGTTTTGGGTAGGGTAAGTGTAAGGGTTAGGGTTAGGGTTAGAGTTAGGGTAAGGGTTAGGGTTAGGGTTAGGGTAGGGGTTAGGGTATGGGTAAGTGTTAGGGTTAGTGTTAGGGTTAGGATTAGGGTAAGGGTTAGGGTTAGGGTTAGGGTAGGGGTTAGGGTAAGGGTAAGGGTTAGGGTTAGGGTTAGGGTTAGGTTTAGGGTTAGGGTAAGGGTAATGGTTAGGGTTAGGGTTAGGGTTAGGTTTAGGTTTAGGGTTAGGGTTAGGGTAAGTGTAAGGGTTAGGGTTAGGGTTAGGGTTTGGTTTAAGGTTAGGGTTAGGGTTAGGGTTAGGGTTAGCGTTAGCGTTAGGTTTAGAGTAAGGGTAAGGGTTAGGGTTAGGGTTAGATTTAGGGTTAGGGAAAGGGTAAGGGTTAGGGTTAGGGATAGGTTTAGGTTTCGGGTTAGGTTTAGTGTTCGAGTTAGGTTTAGAGTTAGGTTTAGGGTTAGGGTAAGGGTTATGGTTAGGGTTAGGGTTATGGTTAAGGTTAGGGTTAGGGTTATGGTTAGGGTTATGTGTTAGTGTTACTGTTAGGTTTAGGATTAGGGTTATGGTTAGGGTTATGTGTTAGTGTTAGTGTTAGGTTTAGGATTCGGATTAGGGTAAGGATAAGAGTTAGGGTTAGGGATAGGTTTAGGGTTTCGGTTAGGTTTAGGGTTAGGGTTAGGGTAAGGGTTAGGGTTAGGGTTAGGGTAAGGGTTAGGGTTATGGTTAGGGTTAGGGTAAGGATTAGGGTTAGGGTAAGAGTAAGATTTAGGGTTAGGGTTAGGTTTAGGATTGGGGTTAAGGTTACGATTAGGTTTAGGGTGAGGGTACGTGTAAGGGTTAGGGTAAGGGTTAGGGTTAAGGTTAGGGTGAGGGTTAGGTTTGGGGTTAGGGTTAGGGTTAGGGCAAGGGTAAGGGCTAGGTTTAGAATTAGGGGTTGTTTTAGGGTAATGGTTAGGGTTAGGTTTAGGGTGAGGGTTAGGTTAAGGGTAAGGGTTAGGGTTAGGGTTAGGTTTAGGGTTGGGTTTTAAGGTTAGGTTTAGGATTAGGGTAAATGTTAGGTTTTGGGTTAGGTTTAGGGTAAGGGTTAGGGTCAGGGTTAGGTTTAGGGTTAGGTTTAGGGTTACGGTTAGGGTTAGGGTTAGGGTTAGGGTAAGTGTATGTGGTAGGGTTAGGGTTAGGTTTAGGGTTAGTGTTAGGTTTAGAGTTAGGGTAAGGGTAAGGGTTATGGTTAGTGTTAAGGTTAGGGTAAGGTTTATGGTTAGGTTTAGGGTAAGCTTAAGATTTAGTGTTAGGGTTAGGTTTTGGGTAGGGTAAGTGTAAAGGTTAGGGTTAGGGTTAGAGTTAGGGTAAGGGTTAGGGTTAGGGTTAGGGTAGGGGTTAGGGTAAGGGTAAGTGTTAGGGTTAGTGTTAGGGTTAGGTTTAGTGTAAGGGTTAGGGTTAGGGTTAGGGTAGGGGTTAGGGTAAGGGTAAGGGTTAGGGTTAGGGTTAGGGTTAGGGTTAGGGTTAGGGTAAGGGTAAGGGTTAGGGTTAGGTTTAGTGTAAGGGTTAGGTTTATGGTTAGGGTAAGGGTAATGGTTAGGGTTACGACTAGGGTTAGGTGTTAGGGTAAGGTTTAGGGTTAGGGTTAGGTATACGGTTAAGATTAGGATAAGGGTTATGGTTAGGGTTAGGGTTAGGTTTAGGGTTATGGTTAGGATAAGTGTAAGGGTTAGGTTTAGGTTTAGGTTTAGGGTAGGGTTGAGGTTAGGGTTAGGGTTAGGGTTAGGTTTAGGTTTGGGGTTAGGTTTAGGGTAAGGGTAAGGGTTAGGTTTAGGTTTAGATTCAGGGTTAGGTTTAGGGTTACTATAAGGGTTAAATTTAGGGTTAGGGTTATGGTATGTGTTAGGGTTAGGGTTAGGTTTATGGTTAGGTTTAGAGTTAGCTTCAGGGTTACATTTAGGGTTACGGTTAGGGTTAAGTTTAGGGTTAGGGTTAGGGTATTTGTTAGGGTTAGGGTTAGCGTTAGGGTAAGGGTTAGGTTTAGGGTTAAGGTATGGATAAGGGTTAGGGTTAGGGTTAGGTTTAGGGTTATGTTTAAGGTAAGGGTTATTGTTAGGTTTAGGGTAGGGTTAGGGTAAGGGTAAGGGTTAGGGTTAGGGTTAGGGATACGGTTAAGGTTAGGATAAGGGTTAGGGTTAGGGTTAGGGTTAGGTTTAGGGTTAGGGTTAGGGGTAGGGTTAGATTTAGGTTTGGGGTTAGGTTTAGGGTTAGGTTTAGGGTTAGCTTCATTGTTAGCTTTTGGGTTACGGTTAGGGTTAAGGAAAGGGTAAGGTTTAGGGTTAGGGTTAGGGTTATGTTAAGGATTAGGTTTAGGGTTAGGGCTAAAGTAAGTGTTAGGGTCAGGGTTAGGGTTAGCATTAAGGTTAGGGTTAGGATAGGGGTAAGGTTTAGGGTTAGGTTTAGGGTTACGTTTAGGTTTAGGGATTAGGGTTAGGGTTAGGTTTAGGGTAAGGATAAGAGTTAGGTTTAGGGATAGGGTTAGGGTTACGGTAAGGGTTAGGGTTAGCGTTACAGTTAGGGTTAAGGTTAGGGTTAAGGTTAGGGTAAGGTTAAGGGTTAGCGTTAGGGTTAGCGTTAGGGTAAGGATTAGTGTTTAGGTTAGGGTTAAGGTTAGTGTTACGGGTAGAGTAAGGGTAAGGGTTATGGTTAGGTTTAGGGTAAGGTTAAGATTTAGTTTTAGGCTTAGGTTTAGGTTTAGGGTTAGGGTTAGGGTTAGGGTTAGGTTAGGATAAGGGTTAGGGTTAGGGTTTTAGTTAGGGTTAGGGTTAGGGTAAAGACAGGGTTAGGGTGAGGGTAAGGGTTAGGGTTAGGTTTAGGGTTACGGTTAGGGTAAGGGTAAATGTTAGGGTTAGGGTTAGTGTTAGGATTAGGGTAATGGTTAGGGTAAAGTTTAGGGTTATTTTTATGGTTAGGTTTAGGGTTAGCTTAGGGTTAGGGTTGAGGTAAGGTAAGGGTTAGAGTTAGGATTAGGGTTCGGGTTATGGTAAGGGTTAGAGTTAGGCTTAGGGTTAGGTTTAGGTTTAGGGTTAGGGTTAGGGTAAGGGTAAGGTTTAGGGTTAGGTTTAGGGTTAGGTTTAGGTTGGGGTTAAAGTTAGGGTTAGGGTTAGGGTAAGGGTAAGTTTTAGGGTTATGGTTAGGGTAAGGATTAGTTTTATGGTTCGGGTTAGGGTTAGGGTAAATGATAGGGTTAGGGTTAGGGTTAGGGTTAGAGTACGGGTTAGCGTTAGGGTTAGGGTAAGGGTAAGGGTCAGGGATAGGGTTAGGGTTAAGGTAAGGGTATGTGTTAGGGTTAGGCATAGGTTTAGGGTTAGTTTTAGGGTAAGGAGAAGGGTTAAGATTAGGGTTAGGGTTAGGGTTAGCGTTAGTGTTGGGGTTAAGGTTAGGGTTAGGGTAAGGGTTAGGTTTAGGGTTAGGGTTAGGGTTAGGGTTAGGGTTAGGGTTAGGGTATGTGTTAGGGTTAGGGTTAGAGTTAGGGTAAGGGTTAGGGTTAGGGTTAGGGTTAGGTTAAGGGTTACAGTTAGGGTTAGGGTTAGGGTTATGGTTAGGATAAGGGTTAGGGTTAGGTTTAGGGTTAGTGTTAGGGTAAGGGTTAGGGTTAGGGTTAGGGTTAGGGTAAGTGTTAGGTTTAGGTTTAGGGTTAGGGTTAGTGTAAGGGTTAGCATTAGGGTTAGGGTAAGGTTAAGGCTTAGGGTTAGGTTTAGAGTTAGGATTAGGTTTAGGGTTAGGGTAAGTGTAAGTGTTAGGTTTAAGGTTAGCTTTACGGTTAGGTTTAGGGTTAGAGTTAGAGTTAGGGTAAAGGTAAGGGTTAGGGTTAGGATTAGGGTTAGGGTTAGGGTTAGGGTTAGAGTTAGGTTTAGGGTTAGGGTTCGGGTAAGGGTTAGGGCTATGTTTAGGGTTAGGTTTAGTGTTGGGGTTAAGGATAGGGTTGGGGTAAGGGTTAGGGGTATTGTTAGGTTTAGGTATAGGGTTAGGTTTAGGTTTAGGGTTAGGTTTAGGGCTACGGTTAGGGTTAGGATTAGGGTAAGGGTATGTGTTAGGGTTAGGGTTAGTTTAGGCTTAGCGTTAGGGTAAGTGTAAGGGTTAGGGTTAGGGTTAGGGTTAAGGTAAGGGTCAGGGTTAGGTTTAGGGTTAGGGTTAGGTTTAGGGTAAGAGTTAGGGTTAGGTTTAGGGTAAGGGTAAGGTTTCGGGTTAAGGTTAGGGTTAGGGTTAGGGTAAGGTAAGGGTTAGGGTTAGGGTTAGGGTTAGGTTTAGAGTTAGGGTTAGGATTATTGTTAGGGTTAGGGTAAGGGTAAGGGTTAGGGTTAGGGTTAGGGTAAGGGTTAATGTTAGGGTTAGAGTTAGGTTTAGGGTTAGGGTTAGGGTTAGGGTAAGTGTAAGTTTTAGGGTTAAGGTTAGGGTTAAGGTTAGGTTTAGGGTAAGGGTAAGGGTTAGGGTGAGGTTTAGGGTTAGGGTTAGGGTAAGGGTAAGGGTTAAGTTTAGGGTTAGGGTTAGCTTTAGATTTAGGGTAAGGGTTAGGGTCAGGGTAAGGATAAGGTTTAGGGTTAAGGTTAGGTTTAGGGTTAGGTTTAGGGTTAGGGTAAGGGTATGTGTTAGGGTTAGGTTTAGGGTTAGGGTTAGCGTTAGTATAAGGGTAAGGATTAGGGTTAGGGTTAGGGTTAAACTAAGGGTAAACGTTAGGTTTAGGGTTAGGTTAAGGTTTAGGGTAAGGGTTTGGGTTAGGTTTAGGATAAGGGTAAGGTTTAGGGTTAGGGTTAGGGTTAGGGATAGGGTAAGGGTAAGGGTTAGGATTAGGTTTAGGATTGGGTTAGGCTTAGGGTTAGGGTAAGGATAATGTTTAGGGTAAAGGTTAGGGTTAGGTTTAGGGTTAGGGTTAGGTTTAGGTTTAGGGTTAGGGTTAGGGTAAGGGTAAGGGTAAGGGTTAGGGTTAGGATTAGGGTTAGTGTTAGAGTAAGGGTTAGGGTTAGGGTTAAGGTTAGGGTTAGGTTTAGGTTTAGGGTTAGGGTAAGGGTAAGGGTTAGGGTTAGGATTAGGTTTATGTTTAGGTATGGAGTTAAGGTTAGGGTTAGGGTTAGGGTAAGGTTAAGGGTTAGGGTTATTGTTAGGGTAAGGGTTAAGGTTAGAATTAGTGTTAGGGTTAGGTTTAGGGTTACGGTTAGGGTTAGGGTTAGGGTTACGGTAAGGGTACGTGTTAGGGTTAGGGTTAGGGTTAAGGTTAGGCTTAGGGTTAGGGTTAGCGTTAAGGTAAGTGTAAGGGTTAGGGTAAGGGTTAGGGTTAAGGTTAGGGTAAGGGTCAGGGTTAGGGTTAGGGTTAGGTTCAGGGTAAGGGTTAGGGTTAGGTTTAGGGTAAGGGTAAGATTTAGGGTTAGGGTTAGGGTTTGGGTTAGCGTAAGGGTAAGGGTTACGGTTAGGGTTAGGTTTATGGTTAGGGTAAGTGTAAGGGTTAGGGTTATTGTTAGAGTTAGGGTAAGGGTTAGGGTTAGGGTTAGAGTTAAGGTATGGGTTAGGTTTAGGTTTAGGGTTAGGGTTAGGTAAGGGTAAGGGTTAGGGTTAGGGTTAGGTTTAGGTTTAGGGTTAGGGTTACGGTAAGGGTAAAGGTTAGGTTTTGGTAAGGGTAAGGTTTATGGTTAGGGTTAGGGTTAGGTTTAGGGTAAGAGTAACGTTTAGGGTTAGGGTTAGGGTTAGGCTTAGGGTTAGGGTAAGTGTAAGGGTTAGAGTTAGGGTTAAAGTAAGGGTTAGGGTTAGGGTAAGGGTTAGGGTTAGGGTATGGGTTAGTTTAGGGGTAGGGTAAGGGTTAGGGTTTGGATTAAGGTTAGGGTTAGGGCAAGGGTAAGGGCTAGGGTTAGGATTAAGGTTAGGGTAAGGGTAATGGTTAGGGTTAGGGTTAGGGTTAGGGTTAGGTTTTGGGTGACGGTTAGGGTAAGTGTAAGCATTAGGGTTAGGGTTACGGTTAGGTTTAGGGTTGGGTTTTAACGTTAGTTTTAGGGTTAGGGTAAGGGTAAGGGTTAGGGTTTGGGTTAGGGTTATTGTAAGGGTTAGGGTGAGGGTGGGGGTTAGGGTTAGGGTTAGTGTTAGGTTTAGGGTTACGGTTAGGTTTAGGGTTAGGGTTAGGGTTAGGGTAAGGGTATGTGTTAGGGTTAGGGTTAGGGTTAGTGTTATGGTTAGCGTTAGGGTAAGGGTAAGTGTGATGGTTAGGGTTAAGGTTAGGGTAAGGGTTAGGGTTAGGGTTAGTGTTAGGGTTAAGTTAAGGGTAAGGGTTAGGTTTAGCATTATGGTTAGGGTTAGATTTGTTTTAGGGTTAGTTTTAGGGTAAGGGCAAGGTTTAGGGTTAGGTTTAGGGTTAAGATTAGGGTTAGGGTTAGGTTTAGGGTTAAGGTTAGGGTAAGGGTAAGCGTTAGGGATAGGGTTAGGGTTCGGGTTAGGTTTAGGGTTAGGGTTAGGTTTAGAGTTAGGGTTAGGGTAAGGGTTAGGATTAGGGTTAGGGTTATAGTTAAGGGTATGGGTTAGGGTTAGGTTTAGAGTTAGGTTTAGGTTAAGGGTAAGGGTTAGGGTTAAGGTTAGGGTTAGGGTTAGGGTTACGGTTAGGTTTAAGGTTAGGGTTAGGGTGAGGGCAGGGTAACGGTTAGGGTTATGGTAAGGGTAAGGTTTAGGGTTACGGTTAGTGTTAGATTTAGGGTTGGGTTTTAAGGTTAGGGTTAGTGTTAAGGTAACGGTTAGGGTTAGGTTTAGGGTTAGGTTTAGGGATATGGTTAGGGTAAGGGTAAGGGTTAGGGTTAGGGTAAGCATATGTATTAGGGTTAGGGTTAGGGTTAGGTTTAGGCTTAGTGTTAGGGTTAGCGTTAGGGTAAGGGTAAGGGTTAGGGTTAGGGTTAGGTTTAAGGTTAGGGTAAGGGTTAGGGTTAGGGTTAGGGTTAGGTTTAGGGTAAGAGCTAGGGTTAGGTTTAGGGTAAAGGTAAGGTTTAGGTTTAGGGTTAGGGTTAGGGTTATCGTAAAGGCAAGGGTTAGGTTTAGGTTTAGGGTTAAGCTTAGTATTGGGGTTAGGGTTAGAGTTAGGTTTAGGTTAGGTGTTAGGGTAAGGGTAAGGGTTAGGTTTAGGGTTAAGGTTAGGGTTAGAGTTAGGGTTAGGGTAAGGGTTAAGTTTAGTGTTAGGGTAAGGATTAGGGTTAGGGTTAGGGTAAGGGTTAGAGTTAAGTTCAGGGTTTGGTTAAGGGGAAGGGTTTGGGCTAGGCTTAGGTTTAGGTTTAGGTTAAGGGTTAGGTTTAGGGTTAAGGTAAGGGTTAGGGTTATGGTAAGGGTTAGGTTTAGGGTTAGGGTAAGGATAAGGGTTAGGGTTAAGGTTAGGGTTAGGATTAGGGTTAGGGTTAGGGTTAGTTTCAAGGTTAGGGTTAGGGTGAGGGCACGGTTAAGTTTAGGGTTAGGTTTAGGGTTAGGTTTAGGTTGAGGGTTAGGGTAAGGGTAAGGGTTAGGGTTAAGGTTAGGCTTAGGGTTAGTTTTAGGGTTAGGGTTAGGGTTAGGGCAAAGGTAAGGGTTAGGGTTAGTGTTAGGTTTAGGTTTAGCGTTAGAGTTCTGGTAAGGATAAGTGTTAGGTTTAGGATAAGTGTAAGTTTTACGGTTAGGGCTAGGGTTAGGTTTACGGTTAGGATTAGGGTTAGAGTAAGGGTAAGGGTTAGGGTTAGGGTTAGGTTTAGGTTTAGGGTTAGGGTTAGGGTAATGGTAAGGGTTAGGTTTAGGGTAAGGGTAAGGATTATGGTTAGGTTTAGGGTTAGGTTTAGGGTAACCGTAAGGTTTAGGGTTAGGGTTAGGGTTAGGCTTAAGGTTAGGGTAAGGGTAAGTGTTAGGGTTAGGGTTAGGGTAAGAGTTAGGTTTAGTTTTAGGGTTAGGGTAGGGGTTAGGGTAAGGGTAAGGGTTATTGTTAGTGTTAGGTTTAGGGTTTGGGTAAGTGTAAGGATTAGGGTTATTGTTAGAGTTAGGGTTAGGGTTAGGCTTAGGGTTAGTGTTAGGTTTAGTGTTAGGGTTAGTGTAAGGGCAAGGGTTAGGGTTAGGTTTAGGGTTAAGTTTAGGTTTAGGGTTAGGGTTAGGTTTAGGTTTAGTGTTAGGGTAAGGGTAAGGGTTAGGGTTAGGGTTAAGTTTAGGATTAGGGTTAGGGTTAGGGTAAGGGTAAAGGTTAGGGTTAGGGTTAGGGTTAGGGTAAGGGTTAGAGTTAGGTTTAGGTTTTGGTTAAGGGGAAGGTTTTGGGCTAGGCTTAGTTTTAGGGTTAGGTTAAGGGTTAGGGTTAGGGTTAAGGTAAGGGTTAGGGTTAGGTTAGGGTCAGGGTTAGGTTTAGGCGTAGGGTTAGGGTTAGGGTAATTATAAGGGTTATAGTTAAAGTTAGGGTTATGGTTAGGGTTAGGGTTAGTTTCAAGGTTAGGATTAGTGTGAGGGCAAGGTTAAGGTTAGGGCTAGGTTTAGGGTTAGGGTTAGGTTGAGGGTTAGGGTTAGGTTTAGGGTAAGGATAAGGGTTAGGGTTAGGGTTTTGTTTAGGGTTAGGGTTAGGGTAAAGGCAGGGTTAGGGTGAGGGTAAGGGTAAGGGTTAGGGTTAGGTTTAGGGTTACGATTAGGGTAAGGGTAAATGTTAGGGTTAGGGTTAGGGTTAGGATTAGGGTAATGGTTAGGGTAAAGGTTAGGGTTATTTTTAGGGTTAGGGTTAGGGTTAGGTTTAGGGTTAGTTTTAGGGTAAGGGGAAGGTTTAAGATTAGGGTTAGGGTTAGGGTTATGTTTAGTGTTGGGGTTAAGGTTAGGATTAGGGTAAGGTTTAGGTTTAGGGTTAGGTTTAGGGTTAGGTTCAGGGATAAGTTTAGGGTTACGGTTAGCGTTAAGGTTAGGGTTAGGGTTATGGTATGTGTTAGGGTTAGATTTAGCGTTAGGGTAAGGGTTAGGTTTAGGGTTACATTCAGGGTTAGGTTTAGGGTTACGGTTAGTGTTAAGGTTAGTGTTAGGGTTAGGGTATGTGTTAGGGTTAGGGTTAGCGTTAAGGTAAGGGTTAGGGTTAAGGTTAGGTTAAGGGTTACGGTTAGGGTTAGGGTTAGGGTTAGGATAATGGTTAGGGTTAGGTTTAGGGTTAGTGTTAGGGTAAGAGTTAGGGTTAGGGTTAGGTTTAGGGTTAGGTTAAGGGTTAGGGTTAGGGTTAGGGTTAGGGTAAGGGTAAGGGTTAGGGTTAGGGTTAGGGTTAGGGTAAGTGTTAGGTTTAGGTTTAGGTTAGGGTTAGTGTAAGGGTTAGCGTTAGGGTTAGGGTAACTGTAAGGGTTAGGGTTAGAGTTAGGTTTAGGTTTAGGGTTCGGGTAAGGGTTAGGGTTAGGTTTAGGTTTAGGTTTAGTGTTTGGGTTAAGGTTAGGGTTAGGGTAAGGGTTACGGTTA
>JANJXV010000181.1:1715923-1740923 GCA_024803745.1 Megascapheus bottae | reverse complement strand
TTAAGGTTAGGATATGTGTTAGGGTTAGGGTTAGCGTTAGGGTAAGGGTTAGGGTTAGGGTTAGGTTAAGGGTTATGGTTAGGGTTAGAGTTAGGGTTAGGGTTAGGATAAGAGTTAGGGTTAGGTTTAGGGTTAGTGTTAGGGTAAGAGTTAGGGTTAGGGTTAGGGTTAGGGTTAGGTTTAGGGTTAGGGTTAGGGTCGGGGTAAGGGTTAGGCTTACGGTTAAGGTTAGGTTTAGTTTTAGGGTTAGGGTAAGGATAAGGGTAGGGTTAAGGTTAGGGTTAGGGTTAGGGTTAAGGTTAGGGTTAGGGTGAGAGTAAGGGTAAAGTTTAGGGTTAGGTTTTTTGTTAGGGTTAGGGTAATGGTAAGGGTTAGAGTTAGGGTTAGGGGTAGGTTTAGGGTTAGGGTTAGGGTAGGGTTAGGGGAAGGCTAAGGATTAGGGTTAAGGTTAGGGTTAGGGTTAGGTTTAGGGTTAGGGTTAGGGTTAGGGCAAGGGTAAGGGCTAGGGTTAGGATTAGGGTTAGGGTTAGGGTAATGGTTAGGGTTAGGGTTAGAGTTAGGGGTAGGTTTTGGGTGACGGTTAGGGTAAGGGTAAGGGTTATGGTTAGGGTTAGGGTTAGGTTTAGGGTTAGTTTTAGGGTAAGGGTTAGGGTTAGGTTTAGGATAAGGGTAAGGGTTAGGGTTAGGGGTTAGGGTTAGGGTTAGGGTTAAGGTAAGGGTAAGGGTTAGGGTTAGCATTAGGGTTAGGGTTAGATTTGGTTTAGGGATAGGGTTAGGGTAAGGGCAAGGTTTAGGGTTAGGTTTACGGTTAAGTTTAGGGTTAGGGTTAGGTTTAGGGTTAGGGTTAGGGTAAGGGTCCCGTTTAGGGATAGGGTTAGGGTTCGGGTTAGGTTTAGGGTTAGGGTTAGGTTTAGAGTTAGGGTTAGGGTAAGGGTTAGGGTTAGGGTTAGGGTTACAGTTAGGTTTAGGGTTTGGTTAAGGGTTAGGGTTAGAGTAAGGTTTATGTTAAGGTTAAGGGTTAGGGTTAAGGTTAGGGTTAGGGTTAGGGTTACGGTTAGGTTTAAGGTTAGAGTTAGGGTGAGGGCAGTGTAAGGGTTAGGGTTTGGGTAAGGGTAAGGTTTATGGTTAGGGTTAGTGTTAGATTTAGGGTTGGGTTTTAAGGTTAGGTTTAGGGTTAGAGTAAGGGTAAGTGTTAGGCTTGGTTAGGGTTAGGGTTAGGGTAACTGTTAGGTTTAGGGTTAGGGTTAGGGTTAGTTTTAGGGATACAGTTAGGGTAAGGGTAAGGGTTAGGGTTAGGGTTAGGGTTAGGGTAAGGGTATGTGTTAGGGTTAGGGTTAGGGTTAGGGTTAGGCTTAGTGTTAGGGTTAGGCTTAGTGTTAGGGTTAGGTTTAGGGTAAGGGTAAGGTTTAGGGTTAGGGTTAGGGTTTGGGTTAGAATAAGGGTAAGGGTTAGGGTTAGGGTTAGTTTTAGGGTTAGGGTAAGTGTAAGGGTTAGGGTTATTGTTAGAGTTAGGGTTAGGGTTAGGCTTAGGGTTAGGGTAAGGACAAGGGTTAGGGTTAGGTTTAGGTTTAAGGTTAGGTTTAGGGTTAGGGTTAGGGTTAAGTTTAGGTTTAGTGTTAGGGTAAGGCTAAGGGTTAGGGTTAGGGTTAAGGTTAGGGTTAGGGTTAGGGTTAGGGTAAGTGTTAAGGTTAGGATTAGGGTAAGGGTTAGAGTTAGGGTTAGGGTAAGGGTTACAGTTAGGTTTAGGGTTTGGTTAAGGGGAAGGGTTTGGGCTATGCTTAGGTTTAGGGTTAGGTTAAGGGTTAGGGTTAGGGTTAAGGGTAGGGTTATGGTTAGGGTTAGGGTAAGTGTTAGGTTTAGGGTTAGGGTTAGGGTTAGGGTAAGGATAAGGGTTAGGGTTAAGGTTAGGGTTAGGGTTAGGTTTAGGGTTAGTTTCAACATTAGGGTTAGGGTGAGGGCACGGTTAATGTAAGGGTTAGGTTTAGGGTTACGGTTAGGTTGAGGGTTAGGGTAAGGGTAAGGGTTAGGGTTAAGGTTAGGCTTAGGGTTAGGGTTAGGGTCAGGGCAAAGGTAAGGGTTAGGGTTAGTGTTAGGTTTAAGTTTAGCGTTAGAGTTAGGATAAGGGTAAGTGTTAGGTTTAGGGTAAGGGTTAGGTTTATGGTTAGGGCTAGGGTTAGTTTTACGATTAGGGTTAGGGTTAGGGTAAGGGTTAGGGTTAGGGTTAGGTTTAGGTTTAGGGATAGGTTTAGGGTAAGGGTAAGGGTTAGGTTTAGGTTAAGGGTAAGGTTTATGTTTAGGTTTAGGGTTAGGTTTAGGGTAAGCGTAAGGTTTAGGGTTAGGCTTAAGGTAAGGGTTAGGTTTAAGGTAAAGGTAAGGGTTAGGGTTAGGGTAAGAGTTAGGGTTAGGGTTAGGGTAAGGGTAAGGGTAAGGCTTAGGGTTAGGGTTAGGGTTAGGGTTAGGGTAAGGGTTAGGGTTATGGTTAGCTTTAGGGTAAGGGTTAGGGTTAGGGTTAGGGTAAGGGTTAGGGTTAGGTTTAGGATTAGGGTTAGGTGTTAGGGTCAGGGCTCTGGTTAGGGTTAGGTATATGGTTAAGGTTAGGGTAAGGGTTAGGGTTAAGGTTAGGGTTAGGTTTAGGGTTAGGGTTAGGGTTAAGGTTTGGGTTAAGGTTAGGGTTAGGGTTAGGGTTAGGGTTAGGGTAAGGGTAAGGGTTAGGGTTAGGGTTAGGTTTAGGTTTAGGGATAGGTTTAGGGTAAGGGTAAGGGTTAGGTTTAGGGTAAGGGTAAGGTTTATGTTTAGGTTTATGGTTAGGTTTAGGGTAAGCGTAAGGTTTAGGGTTAGGCTTAAGGTAAGGGTTAGGTTTAAGGTAAAGGTAAGGGTTAGGGTTAGGGTTAGGGTAAGAGTTAGGGTTAGGGTTAGGGTAAGGCTAAGGGTAAGGGTTAGGGTTAGGGTTAGGGTTAGGGTTAGGGTAAGGGTTAGGGTTATGGTTAGCTTTAGGGTAAGGGTTAGGGTTAGCTTTAGGGTAAGGGTTAGGGTTGGGTTTAGGATTAGGGTTAGGTGTTAGGGTCAGGGCTCTGGTTAGGGTTAGGTATATGGTTAAGATTAGGGTTAGGGTTAGGGTTAAGGTTAGGGTTAGGTTTAGGGTTAGGGTTAGGGTTAGGGTTTCGGTTAAGGTTAGGGTTAGGGTTAGGGTTAGGGTTAGGTTTAGGGTAAGGGTTATGCTTAGGGTTAGATTTAGGGTAGGGAAAGGGTAAGGGTTAGGGTTACGGTTAGGGTTACGGCAAGGATTAGGGTTAGGTTTAGGGCTAAGGTAAGGGTTAGGGTTAGGGTTAGGGCTACCATTAACTTTAGGGTTAGGTAGGGGTAAGGTTTAGGGTTAGGGTTAGCGTTAGGGTTAGGGTTAGGGGTTAGGTTTAGCGTTAGGTTTATAATTAGGTTTAGGGTAAGGATAAGCGTTAGGGTTAGGGATAGGGTTAGGTTTCAGGTTATGTTTAGGGTTCGGGATAGGTTTAGAGTTAGGTTTAGGGTTAGGGTAAGGGATATGGTTAGGGTTAGTGTTATGGTTAGGGTTATGTGTTAGGGTTAGTGTTAGGTTTAGGCTTTGGTTTAGGGTAAGGATATGAGTTAGGGTTAAGGATAGGGTTAGGGTTCCGGTTAGGTTTAGGTTTAGGATTAGGGAAAGGGTTAGGGTTAGGTTTAGGGTTATGGTTAAGGTTAGGGTTAGGGTATGGGTAAGGGTTAGGTTTAGGGTTATGGTAAGGGTAAGGATTAGGTTCAGGGTTAAGGTTAGTTTTAGGGTTAAGGTTAGGGTTAGGGTAAGGTTTAGGGTAAGGGTTATGGTTAAGGTTAGGGTGAGGGTTAGGTTTAGGGTTAGGGTTAGGGTTAGGGCAAGGGTTAGGGTTAGGGTTATGGTTAGGTTTAGGGGGAGGGTTAGGTTAAGGGTAAGGGTTAGGGTTAGGGTTAGGTTTAGGGTTGGCTTTTAAGGTTAGGTTTAGGATTAGGGTAAGGGTAAGGGTTAGGGTTTGGGTTAGGTTTATGGTAAGGGTTAGGGTTAGGGTTAGGTTTAGGGTTAGGTTTAGGGTTACAGTTAGGGTTAGGGTAAGGGTATGTGGTAGGGTTAGGGTTAAGTGTAGGGTTAGTGTTAGGGTTAGAGTTAGGGAAAGGGTAAGGTTTATGGTTAGTGTTAAGGTTAGGGTAAGGGTTAGGGTTAGGGTTAGGGTTAGGTTTAGGGTTAGGATAAGGGTTAGGGTTAGGGTTAGGGTTAGTTTTAGGGTTCAGGTTAGGTTTAGGGTAAATGTTAGGGTTAGGGTTAGGGTTAGGGTTAGTGTATGGCTTAGCGTTAGGTTTAGGATAAGGGTAAGGGTCAGGGATAGGGTTAGGGTTAGGGTAAGGGTATGTGTTAGGGTTAGGCATAGGTTTAGGGTTAGTTTTAGGGTAAGGGGAAGGGTTAAGATTAGGGATAGGGTTAGGGTTAGGTTTAGTGTTGGGGTTAAGGTTAGGGTTAGGGTAAGGGTTAGGTTTAAGGTGAGGTTTAGGGGTACGTTCGGGGATAAGTTTAGGGTTACGGTTAGGGTTAAGGTTAGGGTTAGGGTTATGGTATGTGTTAGGGTTAGTTTTAGCGTTAGGGTAAGGGTTAGGTTAAGGGTTAGGTTCAGGGTTAGGTTTAGGGTTTCGGTTAGGGTTAAGGTTAGGGTTAGGGTTAGGATATGTGTTAGGGTTAGGGTTAGAGTTAGGGTAAGGGTTAGGGTTAGGGTTAGGTTAAGGTTTAGGGTTAGGTTTAGGGTTAGTGTTAGGGTAAGAGTTAGGGTTAGAGTTAGGGTTAGGGTTAGGTTTAGGGTTAGGTTAAGGGTTAGGGTTAGGGTTAGGGTTAGGGTAAGGGTAAGGGTTAGGGTTAGGGTTAGGATAAGGGTTAGGGTTAGGTTTAGGGTTAGTGTTAGGGTAAGAGTTAGGGTTAGAGTTAGGGTTAGGGTTAGGTTTAGGGTTAGGTTAAGGGTTAGGGTTAGGGTTAGGGTTAGGGTAAGGGTAAGGGTTAGGGTTAGGGTTAGGACAAGGGTTAGGGTTAGGTTTAGGGTTAGTGTTAGGGTAAGAGTTAGGGTTAGAGTTAGGGTTAGGGTTAGGTTTAGGGTTAGGTTAAGGGTTAGGGTTAGGGTTAGGGTTAGGGTAAGGGTAAGGGTTAGGGTTAGGGTTAGGGTTAGGGTAAGTGTTAGGTTTAGGTTTAGGGTTAGGATTACGGTTAGGGTTAGGGTTAGGGTAAGGGTACGTGTTAGGGTTAGGGTTAAGGTTAGGGTAAGGGTAAAGGTTAGGTTTTGGGTAAGGGTAAGTTTTATGGTTAGGGTTAGTGTTAGGTTTAGGGTAAGAGTAAAGTTTAGGGTTAGGGTTAGGGTAAGGGTTAGGTTTAGGATTAGTGTTAGGGTAGGGTTAGGGTAAGGTTAAGTGTTAGGGTTAGGGATGGGTTAGGGTTATGTTTAGGGTTAGGGTAAGGGTAAGGGTTAGAGTTAGGGTTAGGGTTAGGTTTAGGGTAAGGGTTAGGTTAGGGGTAGGGTAAGGGTAAGGGTTAGGGTTAGGATTAGGTTTAGGTGTTAGGGTAAGGGTTAGGGTTAGGGTTAGCTATACAGTTAAGGTTAGGGTAAGGGTTAGGTTTATGGTTTGGTTTAGGGTTACGTTTAGGGTTAGGGTTAGGGTTAGGGTAAGGGTATGTTGTAGGGTTAGGGTTAGGTTTAGGGTTAGTGTTAGGGTTAGAGTTAGGGTAAGGGTAAGGGTTATGGTTAGGGTTAAGTTTAGGGTAAGTGTTAGGGCTAGTGTTAGGGTTAGGTTTAGGGTTATGGTTAGGTTTTGGGTAGGGTAAGGATAAGCTTTAGGGTTAGGGTGAGGATTAGGGTTAGGTTTTGGGTTAGGGTAAGTGTAAGGGTTAGGGTTAGGGTTAGAGTTAGGTAAGGGTTAGGGTTAGGGTAGGGTTAGGGTAAGGGTAAGTGTTAGGTTTAGGGTTAGGGTTAGGTTTAGGGTAAGGGTTAGGGTTAGGGTTAGGGTAGGGGTTAGGGTAAGGGTAAGGGTTAGGGTTAGGGTTAGGTTAAGGGTTAGGTTTAGGGTAAGGGTAATGGTTAGGGTTACGACTAGGGTTATGTGTTAGGGTAAGGTTTAGGGTTAGGGTTAGGTATACGGTTAAGATTAGGATAAGGGTTAGGGTTAGAGTTAGGGTTAGGTTTAGGGTTAGGGTAAGAGTAAGGGTTAGGGTTAGGTTTAGGATTAGGGTAGGGTTGAGGTTAGGGTTAGGGTTAGGGTTAGGTTTAGGTTTAGCGTTAGGTTCAGGGTTAGGTTTAGGGTTACTGATAGGGTTAACGTTAGGATTAGGGTTATGGTATGTGTTAGGGTTAGGGTTAGCGTTAGGGTAAGGGTTAGGTTTAGGGTTAGGTTTAGGGTTAGGTTCAGGGTTATTTTTAGGGTTACGGTTAGGGTTAAGGTTAGGGTTAGGGTTAGGGAATGTGTTAGGGTTAGGGTTAGCGTTAGGGTAAGGGTTAGGGTTAGGGTTAAGGTATGGGTAAGTGTTAGGGTTAGGGTTAGGGTTAGGTTTAGGGTAAGGGTTATTGTTAGGGTTAGGGTAGGGTTAGGGTAAGGGTAAGGGTTAGGTTTAGGGTTAGGTATACGGTTAAGGTTAGGATAAGGGTTAGGGTTAGTGTTAGGTATAGAGTTAGGGTTAGGGTAAGGGTAAGGGTAGGGTTAGTTTTAGGTTTAGGGTTAGGGTAGGGTTGAGTTTAGGGTTAGGGTTAGGGTTATGTTTAGGTTTGGGGTTAGGTTTAGGGTATGGGTTAGGGGTAGGGTTAGGGTTAGCGTTAGGGGTAGGGTTAGGGTTAGGGTAAGGATTAGGTTTAGGGTTAGGGCTAAAGTAAGGGTTAGGGTTAGGGTTAGGGTTAGCATTAAGGTTAGGTTTAGGGTAGGGGTAAGGGTTAGCGTTAGGGTTAGGGTTACGCTTAGCGTTAAGGGTTAGGGTTAGGGTTAGGTTTAGGGTAAGGATAAGAGTTAGGTTTAGGGATAGGGTTAGGGTTCGGGTTTGGTTTAGGGTTACGGTTAGGGTTAGGGTAAGGGTTGGGGTTAGGGTTAGGGTTAGGGTTAAGGTTAGGGTTAAGGTTAGGGTAAGGGTAAGGGTTAGGGTTAGGGTTAGGCTAAGGGTAAGGATTAGGGATTAGGTTAGGGTTAAAGTTAGTGTTAGGGTTAGAGTAAGGGTAAGGCTTATGGTTAGGTTTAGGGTTAGGTTTAGGGTAAGGTTAAGGGTTAGGTTTAGGGTTAGGTTTAGGTTTAGGTTTAGGGTTAGGGTTAGGGTTAGGGTAAGGATAAGGGTTAGGGTTAGGGTTTTCGTTAGGGTTAGGGTTAGGGTAAAGGCAGGGTTAGGGTGAGGGAAAGGGTAAGGGTTAGGGTTAGGTTTAGGGTTACGGTTAGGGTAAGGGTAAATGTTAGGGTTAGGGTTAGGGTTAGGGTTAGGATTAGGGTAATGGTTACGGTAAAGTTTAGGGTTATTTCTAGGGTTAGGTTTAGGGTTAGGATTAGGGTTAGGATTGAGGTAAGGTAAGGGTTAGAGTTAGGATTAGGGTTAGGGTTATGGTAAGGGTTAGAGTTAGGCTTAGGGTTAGGTTTAGGTTTAGGTTTAGGGTTAGGGTTAGGGTAAGAGTAGGGGTTAGGGTTAGGTTTATGTTGGGGTTAAATTTAGGGTTAGGGTTAGGGTAAGGGTAAGTTTTAGGGTTAGGGTTAGGGTAAGGATTAGTTTTAGGGTTCGGTTAGGGTTAGGGTAAATGTTAGGGTTGGGGTTAGGGTTAGGGTTAGTGTATGGGTTAGCGTTAGGGTTAGGGTAAGGGTAAGGCTCAGGGATATGGTTAGGGTTAGGGTAAGGGTATGTGTTAGGTTTAGGCATATTTTAGGGTTAGTTTTTGGGTAAGGGGAAGGGTTAAGATTAGGGTTAGGGTTAGGGTTAGATTTAGTGTTGGGGTTAAGGTTAGGGTTAGGGTAAGGTTTAGGTTTAGGGTTAGGTTTAGGGTTAGGTTCAGGGATAAGTTTAGGGTTACGGTTAGGGTTAAGGTTAGGGTTAGGGTTATGGTATGTGTTAGGGTTAGGTTTAGCGTTAGGGTAAGGGTTAGATTTAGGGTTAGGTTCAGGGTTAGGTTTAGGGTTACGGTTAGGGTTAAGGTTAGGGTTAGGGTTAGGGTATGTGTTAGGGTTAGGGTTAGAGTTAGGGTAAGGGTTAGGGTTAGGGTTAGGTTAAGGGTTACGGTGAGGGTTAGGGTTAGGGTTAGGGTTAGGATAAGGGTTAGAGTTAGGTTTAGGGTTAGTGTTAGGGAAAGGGTTAGGGTTAGGGTTAGTTTTAGGGTTATGTTTAGGGTTAGGTTAAGGGTTAGGGTTAGGGTTAGGGTTAGGGTAAGGGTAAGGGTTAGGGTTAGGGTTAGGGTAGGGTAAGTGTTAGGTTTAGGTTTAGGGTTAGGGTTAGTGTAAGGGTTAGCATTAGGGTTAGGGTAAGGGGAAGGGTTAGGGTTAGGTTTAGAGTTAGGATTGGGTTTAGGGTTAGGGTAAGGGAAGTGTTAGGTTTAAGGTTAGCTTTATGATTAGGTTTAGGATTAGGGTTAGGGTAAAGGTAAAGGTTAAGGTTAGGATTAGAGTTAGGGTTAGGTTTAGGGTTAGGGTTAGGGTTAGAGTTAGTATTGGGGTTAAGGTTAGGGTTAGGGTAAGGGTTAGGGTTATTGTTAGGTTTAGGTTAAGGTTAGGTTTATGGTTAAGGTTAGGGTTAGGATTAGGGTAAGGGTATGTGTTAGGGTTAGGGTTAGTTTAGGCTTAGCGTTAGGGTAAGTGTAAGGGTTAGGGCTAGGGTTAGGGTTAAGGTAAGGGTCAGGGTTAGATTTAGGGTTAGGGTTAGGTTTAGGGTAAGAGTTAGGGTTAGGTTTAGGGTAAGGTGAGGTTTAGGGTTAGGGTTAGGGTTAGGGTAAGGGTTAGGGTTATGGTTAGGGTTAGGTTTAGGGTTAGGGTTAGGTTTAGCCTTAGGGTTAGGTAAGGGTAAGGATTAGGGTTAGGGTTAGGGTTAGGGTTAGGGTAAGGGTAAGGGTTAGGGTTAGGGTTTGGGTTAAGTTTAGGTTTAGGGTTAGCTTTAGATTTAGGGTTAGGGTTAGGGTCAGGGTAAGGATAAGGGTTAGGGTTAAGGTTAGGGTTAGGGTTAGGTTTAGGGTTAGGGTAAGGGTATGTGTTAGGGTTAGGTTTACGGTTAGGGTTAGCGTTAGTATAAGGGTAAGGATTAGGGCTAGGGTTAGGGTTAAAATAAGGGTAAAGGTTAGGTTTAGGGTAAGGTTAAGGTTTAGGGTAAGTGTTTGGGTTAGGTTTAGGATAAGGGTAAGTTTTAGGGTTGTGGTTAGGGTTAAGTGTAGGGATAGGGTAAGGGTAAGGGTTAGGATTAGGTTTAGGATTGGGTTAGGGTTATGGTTAGGGTAAGGATAAGGTTTAGGGTAAAGGTTAGCGCTAGGGTTAGGCTTAGGGTTAGGTTTAGGGTTAGGGTTAGGGTTAGGGTAAGGGTAAGGGTAAGGGTTAGTGTTAGGATTAGGGTTAGGGTTAGGGTAAGGGTTAGGGTTAGGGTTAAGGTTAGGGTTATGTTTAGGTTTAGGGTTAGGGTAAGGGTAAGGGTTAGGGTTAGGGTTAGGTTTAGGTTTAGGTCTGGAGTTAAGGTTAGGGTTAGTGTTAGGGTAAGGCTAAGGGTACGTGTTAGGGTTAGGGTTAGGGTTTAGGTTAGGCTTAGTGTTAGGGTTAGCGTTAGGGTAAGTGTAAGGGTTAGGGTAAGGGTTAGGGTTAAGGTTAGGGTAAGGGTCAGAGTTAGGGTTAGGATTAGGTTTAGGGTAAGGGTTAGGGTTAGGTTTAGGGTAAGGGTAAGGTTTAGGGTTAGGGTTAGGGTTTGGGTTAGGGTAAGGGTAAGGGTTAGGGTTAGGGTTAGGGTTAGGTTTATGGTTAGGGTAAGTGTAAGGGTTAGGGTTATTGTTAGAGTTAGGGTAAGGGTTAGGGTTAGGGTTAGGGTTAGGGTAAGGATAAGAGTAAGGCCTAGGGTTAGGGTTAGGTTTAGGGGTTAGGGTTAGGGTTGGGTTAGGGTTAGGGTAACGGTAAGGGTTAGGGTTAGGGTTAGACTTAGGGTTAGTGTTAGGTTTAGGGTTAGGGTTAGGGTAAGGGCAAGGGTTAGTGTTAGGTTTAGGGTTAAGTTTAGGGTTAGGGTTAGGGTTAGTTTTAGGGTTAGGTTTAGGGTAGGGTAAGGGTTTGGGTTACGGTTAAGGTTTGGTTTAGGGTTAGGGTTAGGGTAAGGTTTAAGGTTAGGGTTTGGGTAAGGGTTAGGGTTAGGGTTAGGGTAAGGGTTAGAGTCAGTTTAGGGTTAGGATTATGTTTAGGGTAAAGGTAAGGGTTAGGGTTAGTGTTAGGTTTTGGTTTAGTGTTAGGGTTAGGGTAAGGGTAAGGGTTAGGATTAGGGTAAGGTTAAGGGTCAGGGTTAGGTTACGGGTAAGGTTTATGGTTATGGCTAGGGTTAGGTTTAGGGTTAGGGTTAGGGTTAGGGTAAGGGTAAGGGTTAGGGTTATGATTAGTTTTAGGTTTAGGGTTAGGGTTAGGGTAATGGTAAAGCTTAGGTTTTGGGTAAGGGTAAGGTTTATGTTTAGGGTTAGGGTTAGGTTTAGGGTAAGAGTAACGTTTAGGGTTAGGGTTAGAGTTAGGCTTAGGATTATGGTAAGTTAAGGGTTAGGGTTAGGGTTAGGGTAAGGGTTAGGGTTAGGGTTAGGGTTAGGGTTAGGGTTAGGGTAAGGGTTAGCTTTAGGGTTAGGTTTAGGGTAAGTGTAAGAGTTCGTGTAAGGGTTAGTGTTATGTTTAGGGTTAGGGTTAGGGTAAGGGTAAGTGTTAGTGTTAGGGTTAGGCTTAGGGTTAGGTTAAATGTTAGGGTAAGGGTTAGGGTTAGGGTTAGGTTTAGGGTTGGGGTACGGTTATGGTTAGGGTTAGTGTAAGGGTAAGGGTTAGGGTTACGGTTCAGGTTAGGGTAAGTGTTAGGGTTAGATTGAGGGTTAGGATTTGGGTAAGCGTAAGGGTTAGTGTTAGGGTTAGGGTTAGGGTTAGGGTTAGGGGTTAGGGTTAAGGTTAGGATTAGGGTTAGGTTTAGGGTTAGGGTTAGGGTAAGGGTAACGTTTTGAGTTACATTTATGGTTAGGTTTAGTGTTAGGCTTAGGGTAAGTGTATGGGTTAGGGTAAGGGTTAGGGTTAAGTTTGAGTTTAGTTTTTGTGTTAGGGTTAGGGTAAGGATTAGGGTTAGGGTTACGGTTAGGTACACGGTTAAGGTTAGGGTTAGGATTAGGGTTAGGGTTAGTGTTAGGTTGAGGGTCAGGGTTAGTGTAAGTGTAAGTGTTAGGGTTAGGGTTAAGGTTGAAGTTAGGGTTAGGGTAAGGGTTGGGGTTACGATTAGGGTAAGGTTTAGGTTTAGGGTTAGGGTTAGGGTTGGGGATAAGATTAGGGTTAGGGTTAGGGTAAGGGTAAGGTTTAGGGTTAGGGTTAGGGTAAGGGTAAGGGTTAGGGTTAGGGTTAGGGTTAAAGTTAGGGTTAGCGTTAGGGTTAGGGTAAGGGTTAGGGTTATGTTTAGCTTTAGGTTTAGGGTTGGGGATAAGATTAGCGTTAGGGTTAGGGTAAGGGTAAGGTTTAGGGTTAGGGTTAGGGTTAGGGTAAGTGTTAGGGTTAGGGTTAGGGGTAGGGTTAGAGTTAGGGTTAGGGTTAGGGTAAGGGTCATGGTATTGGTAAGGGTTAGCGTTAGGGTTACGGTTAGGGAAAGGGTAAGGGTTAGGGTTACGGTAAGGATTGGGGTTAGGTTTTTGTTCAGGGTAAGGGTTAGGTTTAGGGTTAGCATTAAGGTTAGGGTTAGGGTTAGGGTAAGGGTAAGGGGTACGGTTAGGTTTAGGGTTACAGTTAGGGTTAGGGGTTAGGGTTAGTGTTAGGTTTAGGGTTAGGGTTAGAGTAAGGATAAAAATTAGGTTTAGTGTTAGGGTTAGGGTTAGGGTTAGGGTAAGTTTTAGGGTTAGGGTTAGTGTAAGGGTTAGGGTTAGGGTGAGGGTAAGGGTAAGTGGTAGGGTTAGGGTTAGGGTTAGGGTAAGTTTTAGGGTAAGGGTTAGGGTTAGGGTTAGGTTTAGGGTTGGGGTTAAGGTTAGGGTTAGGGTTAGGGTAAGGGTAAAGGTTAGGTTTTGGGTAAGGGTAAGGTTAGGGTTAAGGTTAGGTTTAGGTTTAGGGTTAGGGTTAGGGTAAGGGTAAAGGTTAGGTTTTGGGTAAGGGTAAGGTTTATGGTTAGGGCTAGGGTTAGATTTAAGGTTAGGGTTAGGGTTAGAGTAAGGGTAAGGTTTAGGGTTAGGGTTAGGTTTAGGTTTAGGGTTAGGGTAAGGGTAAAGGTTAGGTTTTGGGTAAGGGTAAGGTATATGGTTAGGATTAGGGTTAGGTTTAGGGTAAGAGTAAGTTTTAGGGTTAGGGTTAGTGGTAGGCTTAGGGTTAGGGTTAAGGGTAAGGGTTAGGGTTAGGGTTAGGGTAAGGGTTAGGGTTAGGATTAGGGTTAGTGTAGGGTTAGGTTAAGGTTAAGTGTTAGGGTTAGGTTTGGGTTAGGGTTATGTTTAGGGTTATGGTAAGGGTAAGGGTTAGAGTAAGGTTAGGGTTAGGGTTAGGATAAGGGTTAGGTTAGGGGTAGTGTGAGGGTAAGGGTTGGTGTTAGGATTAGGGTTTTGTGTTAGGGTAAGGGTTAGGGTTAGGGTTAGGTATACGGTTAAGGTTAGGGTAAGGGTTAGGGTTAGGGTTGGGGTTAGGTTTAGGGTTAGGGTAGGGGTAAGGGTTAGGGTTAGGGTTAGGGTTTGGATTAAGGTTAGGCTTAGGGTTAGGGTTAGGGTTAGGTTAAGGGTAAGGGTAAGGGTTAGAGTTAGGGATAGGTTTAGGGTTAGGGAAAGGGTATGGGTTAGGGTTAGGGTTAGGGTTAGAATAAGGATTAGGGTTAGGGTTAGTGCTAAGGTAAGGGTTAGGGTTAGGGTAGGGTTAGCATTAAGGTTATGGTTAGGGTAGGAGTAATGTTTAAGGTTAGGGTTAGGGTTAGGTTTAGGGTTTAGTGTTAGAGTTAGGTTTAGGGTTAGGTTTAGGTTAAGGATAAGAGTTATGGTTAGGGATAGGGTTAGGGTGCGGGTTAAGTTTAGGGCTAGGGTTAGCTTTAGAGTTAGGGCTAGGGTAAGGGTAAGGGTTAGGGTTAAGGTTAAGGTTAGGGTTAGGGGTATGGTTAGGGTTAGGTGTAACGGTTAGTGTTAGGTTTAGGCTTAGGGTTAGGGCAAGGATAAGACTTAGGGTTAGGGATAGGGTTAGGGTTCCGGTTAGGGTTAGGGTTATGGTTAGGGTAAGGGTTAGGGTTAGGGTTAGGGTTATGATTAAGTTTAGGGTTAGGGTTAGGATAAGGGTAAGGGTTAGGGTTAGGGTTATGGTAAGGGTAAGGATTAGGTTTAGGGTTAGGGTTAGGTTTAGGGTTAGGGTTAGGGTAAGGATAAGGGTAGGGTTAAGGTTAGGGTTAGGTTAGGGTTAAGGTTAGGGTTAGGGTGAGAGTAAGGGTAAGGGTTAGGGTTAGGTTTTTTGTTACGGTTAGGGTAAGGGTAAGGGTAAAGGTTAGAGTTAGGGTTAGGGGTAGGTTTAGGGTTAGGGTTAGGGTTAGGGTTAGGGCAAGGGTAAGGGCTAGGGTTAGGGTTAGGGTTAGGGTTAGGGTTAGGTTTTGGGTGACGGTTAGGGTAAGGGTAAGGGTTAGGGTTAGGGTTAGGGTTAGGGTGAGGTTTAGGGTTGGGTTTTAAGGTTAGTTTTAGGGTTAGGGTAAGGGTAAGGGTTAGGGTTTGGGTTAGGGTTATGGTAAGGGTTAGGGTGTGGCTTAGGGTTAGGGTTAGTGTTAGGTTTAGCGTTATGGTTAGGCTTAGGGTTAGGGTTAGGGTAAGGGTATGTGTTAGGGTTAGGGTTAGGGTTAGTGTTAGAGTTAGCGTTATGGTAAGGGTTAGGTGATGGTTAGGGTTAAGGTTAGGGTAGGGGTTAGGGTTAGTGTTAGGGTTAGGTTTAGGGTAAGGGTTAGGGTTAGGTTTAGGATAAGGGTAAGGGTTAGGCTTAGAGTTTAGGGTTAGGGTTAGGGTTAGGGTTAAGGTAAGGGTAAGGTTTAGGGTTAGCATTAGGGTTAGGGTTAGATTTGGTTTAGGGTTAGGGTTAGGGTTAGGGTTAGGGTTAGGGTAAGGGTAAGGGTTAGGGATAGTTTTAGGGTTCGGGTTAGGTTTAGGGTTAGGGTTATGTTTAGTGTTAGGGTTAGGGTAAGGGTTAGGGTTAGGGTTAGGATTAGAGTTAGGTTTAGGTTTTGGTTAAGTGTATGGGTTAAGGTTAGTGTTAGAGTTCGGTTTATGTTAAGGATAAGGGTTAGGGTTAAGGTTAGGGTTAGGTTTAGGGTTACGGTAGGTTTAAGGTTAGGGTTAGGGTTAGGGCAGGGTAAGGGTTAGGGTTAAGTTTAGGGTTAGTGTTAGGATAAGGGTAAGGGTTAGGGTTAGGGTTATGGTTAGGGTTAGGGTAAGGGTAAGGTTTATGGTTAGGGTTGGGGTTAGTTTTAGGGTAAGGGTAAGCGTTAGGGTTAGGGTTAGGCTTAGGGTTAGGGTAAGGGTAAGGATTAGGGTTAGGGTTAGGTTTAGGGTAAGGGTTAGGGTTACGGTTAGGGTAGGGATAAGGGTAAGGGTAAGGGTTAGGGTTAGGGTTAGGGTTAGGTTTACGGTTAGGGTAAGGGTAAGGGTTAGGGTTAGGACTATGGTTAGGTGTTAGGGTAAGGTTTAGGGTTAGTGTTAGGTATATGGTTAAGTTTAGGATAAGGGTTAGGGCTAGGGTTAGGGTTAGGTTTAGGGTTAGGGTTAGGGTAAGGGTAAGGGTTATGGCTAGGGTTAGGGTAAAGTTTAGGGTTAGGGTTAGGGTTTGGGTTAATGTAAGGGTTAGGGTTAGGGTTAGGGTTAGGGTAAGGGTAAGTGTTAGGGTTAGGGTTAGGGTAAGGGTTAGGTTTAGGGATAGGGATAGGTTAGCGGTGGGGTTAAGGTTAGGATTAGGGTTAAGGTAAGGGTAAGGATTAGGGTTAGGGTTAGGGTTAAGGTTAGGGTAAGTGTTAGGGTTAGGGTTAGGGTTAGGGTTAGGGTTAGGGTTACGGTTAGGTTTTTTGTGAGGGTTAGGGTAAGGGTAAGGGTTAGAGTTAGGGTTAGGGGTAGGTTTAGGGTTAGGGTTAGGGTAGGGTTAGGGGAAGGGTAAGGGTTAGGGGTAAGGTTAGGGTTAGGGTTAGGTTTAGGGTTAGGGTTAGGGTTAGGGCAAGGTTAAGGGCTAGGTTTAGGATTAGGGTTAGGGTTAGGGTAATGGTTAGGGTTAGGGTTAGGGTTAGGGTTAGGTTTTGGGTGATGGTTAGGGTAAGGGTAAGTGTTAGGGTTAGGGTTAGGGTTAGGTTTAGCGTTGGGTTTTAAGGTTAGTATTAGGGTTAGGGTAAGGGTAAGGGTTAGGGTTTGTGTTCGGGTTATGGTAAGCGTTAGGATGAGGGTTAGGGTTAGGGTTAGTGTTAGGTTTAGGGTTACGGTTAGGGTTAGGGTTAGGGATAGGGTTAGGTTTAGGGTAAGGGTATGTGTTAGGGTTAGGGTTAGGGTTAGTGTTGGGGTTAGCATTAGGGTAAGGGTAAGGGTGATGGTTAGGGTTAAGGTTAGGGTAAGGGTTAGGGTTAGGGTTGGGGTTAGGTTTAGGGTAAGGGTTAGGGTTATGTTTAGGATAAGGGTAAGGGTTAGGGTTAGAGGTTAGGTTTAGGGTTAGGGTTAGGGTTAAGGTAAGGGTAAGGGTTAGGGTTAGCATTAGGGTTAGGGTTAGATTTGGTTTAGGGTTAGGGTTAGGGTAAGGGCAAGGTTTAGGGTTAGGTTTATGGTTAAGTTTAGGGTTAGGGTTTGTTTAGGGTTAGGGTTAGGGTAAGGGTAAGGGTTAGGCATAGGGTTAAGGTTAGGGTTAGGGTTAGGGTTAGAGTTAGGTTTAGGGTTTGGTTAAGGGTATGGGTTAGGGTTAGGGTTAGATTTAGGTTTATGTTAAGGATAAGGGTTAAGGTTAAGGTTAGGGTTAGGTTCTAGGGTTACGGTTATGTTTAAGGTTAGGGTTAGGGTGAGGGCAGGGTAAGGGTTAGGGTTAAGTTTAGGGTTAGTGTTAGGGTAAGGGTAAGAGTTAGGGTTAGGGTTAGGGTTAGGGTAAGGGTAAGGTTTATGGTTAGGGTTGGGGTTAGTTTTAGGGTAAGGGTAAGTGTTAGGGTTAGGGTTAGGCTTAGGGTTAGGGTAAGGGTAAGGATTAGGGTTAGGGTTAGGGTTAGGTTTAGGGTAAGGGTTAGGGTTAGCATTAGGGTTAGGGTTAGTTTTGGTTTAGGGTTAGGGTTAGGGTAAAGGCAAGGTTTAGGGTTAGGTTTAGGGTTAAGTTTAGGGTTAGGGTAAGGTTTAGGGTTAGGGTTAGTGTTAGGGTAAGGGTTAGGGATAGGGTTAGGGTTCAGGTTAGGTTTAGGGTTCGGGTTAGGTTTAGAGTTAGGGTTAGGGTTAGGTTTAGGGTTAGGGTTGGGGTTAGGGTTAGAGTTAGGTTTAGGGTTTGGTTAAGAGTATGGGTTAGGGTTAGGGTTAGAGTTAGGGTTAGGGTTAGGGGTAGGGTTAAGTTAAGGGTAAGGGTTAGGGTTAGCATTAGGGTTAGGGTTAGATTTGGTTTAGGGTTAGGGTTAGGGTTAGGGTTATGGTAAGGGTAAGGGTTAGGGATAGGGTTAGGGTTCGGGTTAGGTTTAGGGTTAGGGTTATGTTTAGAGATAGGGTTAGGGTAACGGTTACGGTTAGTGTTAGGGTTAGGGTTAGAGTTAGGTTTAGGTTTTGGTTAAGGGTATGGGTTAGGGTTAGGGTTAGAGTTAGGTTTATGTTAAGGATAAGGGTTAGGGTTAAGGTTAGGGTTAGGGTTAGGGTTACGGTTAGGTTTAAGGTTAGGTTTAGGGTGAGGGCAGGGTAAGGGTTAGGGTTAAGTTTAGGGTTAGTGTTAGGGTAAGGGTTAGGGTTAGGTTTAGGGTTAGGGTTAGGTTTAGGTTTAGGGTAAGGGTAAGGTTTATGGTTAGGGTTGGGGTTAGTTTTAGGGTAAGGTTAAGCGTTAGGGTTAAGGTTAGGCTTAGGGTTAGGGTAAGATTAAGGATTAGGGTTAGGGTTAGGTTTAGGGTAAGGGTTAGGGTTATGGTTAGGGTAGGGATTAGGGTAAGGGTAAGGGTTAGGGTTAGGGTTAGGGTTAGATTTAGGGTTAAGGTTAGGGTTAGGGTAAGGGTTAGGGTTAGGGTTAGGGTAAGGGTTAGGGTTAGGACTAGGGTTAGGTGTTAGGGTAAGGGTTAGGGTTAGGGTTAGGAATATGGTTAAGGTTAGGATAAGGGTTAGGGCTAGGGTTAGGGTTAGGTTTAGGGTTAGGGTTAGGGTAAGGTTAAGGGTTATGGTTATGGTTAGGGTAAGGGTTAGGGTTAGGGTTAGGGTTTGGGTTAGTGTAAGGGTTAGGGTTAGGGTTAGGTTTAGCGTTGGGGTTAGGGTTAGGGTTAGGGTTAGGGTAAGGGTAAGGATTAGGGTTAGGGTTAGGGTTAACGTTAGGGTAATGTTAGGGTTAGGGTTAGGGTTAGGGTTAGTGTTACGGTTAGGTTTTTTGTTAGGGTTAGGGTAAGGGTAAGGGTTAGAGTTAGGGTTAGGGGTAGGTTTAGGGTTAGGGTTAGGGTAAGGTTAGGGGAAGGGTAAGGGTTAGGGTTAAGGTTAGGGTTAGGGTTAGGTTTAGGGTTAGGGTTAGGTTTAGGGCAAGTGTAAGGGCTAGGGTTAGGATTAGGGTTAGTGTTAGGGTAATGGTTAGGGTTAGGTTTAGGGTTAGGGTTAGGTTTTGGGTGACGGTTAGGGTAAGGGTAAAGTTAGGGTTAGGGTTAGGGTTAGGGTTAGGTTTAGGGTTGGGTTTTAAGGTTAGTTTTAGGTTTAGTGTTAGGTTTAGGGTTACGGTTAGGGTTAGGGTTAGGGTTAGGGTAAGGGTATGTGTTAGGGTTAGGGTTAGGGTTAGTGTTGGGGTTAGCATTAGGGTAAGGGTAAGGGTGATGGTTAGGGTTAAGGTTAGGGAAAGGGTTAGGGTTAGGGTTAGGGTTAGGTTTAGGGTAAGGGTTAGGGTTAAGTTTAGGATAAGGGTAAGTGTTAGGGTTAGAGGTTAGGGTTAGGGTTAGGGTTAGGTTTAGGGTTAAGGTAAGGGTAAGGGTTAGGGTTAGCATTAGGGTTAGGGTTAGGTTTAGGGTTAAGTTTAGTGTTAGGGTTTGTTTAGGGTTAGGGTAAAGTTAGGTTTAGGGTTAGGGTTAGGGTTAGGTTTAGGGTTGGGTTTTAAGGTTAGTTTTAGGTTTAGGGTAAGGGTACGGGTTAGGGTTTGGGTTAGGGTTATGGTAAGGGTTAGGGTGAGTGTTAGGGTTAGGGTTAGTGTTAGGTTTAGGGTTAGGGTTAGGGTTAGGGTTAGGTTAGGGTTAGGGTAAGGGTAAGGGTTAGGGTTAGGGATAGGGTTAGGGTTAGGGTTAGGTTTAGAGATAGGGTTAGGTTTAGATTTAGGGTTAGGGTAAGAGTTAGTGTTATGGTTATGGTTAGGGTTAGAGTTAGGTTTAGGGTTTGGTTAAGGGTATGGGTTAGGGTTAGGGTTAGAGTTAGGTTTATGTTAAGGATAAGGGTTAAGGTTACGGTTAGGTTTAGGGTTAGGGTTACGGTTAAGTTTAAATTTATGGTTAGGGTGAGGGCAGGGTAAGGGTTAGGGTTAAGTTTAGGGTTAGTGTTAGGGTAAGGGTAAGAGTTAGGATTAGGGTTAGGGTAAGGGTAAGGTTTATGCTTAGGGTTGGGGTTAGTTTTAGGGTAAGGGTAAGCGTTAGGGTTAGGGTTAGGCTTAGGGTTAGGGTACGGGTAAGGATTAGGGTTAGGGTTAGGGTTAGGTTTAGGGTAAGGTTTAGGGTTACAGGTAGGGTAGGGATTAGGGTAAGGGTAAGGGTTAGGGTTAGGGTTAGGTTAGGGTTAGTGTTGGGGTTAGCGTTAGGATAAGGGTAAGGGTGATGGTTAGGGTTAAGGTTAGATTAAGGGTTAGGGTTAGGGTTAGGGTTAGGGTTAGGTTTAGGGTAAGGTTTGGGGTTAGGTTTAGGATAAGGGTAAGGGTTAGGGTTAGAGGTTAGGGTTAGGGTTAGGGTTAGGGTAGGGTTAAGGTAAGGGTAAGGGTTAGGGTTCCATTAGGGTTAGAGTTAGATTTGGTTTAGGGTTAGGGTTAGGGTAAGGGCAAGGTTTAGCGTTAGGTTTAGGGTTAAGTTTAGGGTTAGGGTAAGGTTTAGGGTTAGAGTTAGGGTTAGGGTAAGGGTAAGGGTTAGGGATAGGGTTAGGGTTCGGGTTAGGTTTAGGGTTAGGTTTAGGTTTAGAGTTAGGGTTAGGGTTAGGGTTAGGGTTAGGGTTGGGGTTAGGGTTAGATTTAGGTTTAGGGTTTGGTTAAGGGTATGGGTTAGGGTTAGGGTTAGAGTTAGGGTTAGGGTTAGGGTTAGGGTTAGGGTTAGGGTTAAGGTAAGGGTAAGCGTTAGGGTTAGCATTAGGGTTAGGGTTAGATTTGGTTTAGGGTTAGGGTTAGGGTTAGGGTTAGGGTTAGGGTAAGGGTAAGGGTTAGGGATAGGGTTAGGGTTCAGGTTAGGTTTAGGGTTAGGGTTATGTTTAGAGTTAGGGTTAGGGCAAGGGTTAGGGTAAGTGTTAGGGTTAGGGTTTGAGTTAGGTTTATGTTGAGGATAAGTGTTAGGGTTAAGGTTAGGGTTAGGGTTAGGGTTACGGTTAGGTTTAAGGTTAGGGTTAGGGTGAGGGCAGGGTTAGGGTTAGGGTTAAGTTTAGGGTTAGTGTTATGGTAAGGGTAAGGGGTAGGGTTAGGTTTAGGGTTAGGGTTAGGTTTAGGGTAAGGGTGAGGTTTATGGTTAGGGTTGGGGTTAGTTTTAGGGTAAGGGTAAGCGTTAGGGTTAGGGTTAGGCTTTGGGTTAGGTTAAGGGTAAGGATTAGGGTTAGGGTTAGGTTTAGGGTAAGGGTTAGTGTTACTGTTAGGGTAGGGATTAGGGTAAGGGTAAGGGTTAGGGTTAGGGTTAGGGTTAGTTTTAGGGTTAAGGTTAGGGTTAGGGTAAGGGTTAGGGTTAGGGTTAGGGTAAGGGTTAGGGTTAGGACTAGGGTTAGGTGTTAGGGTAAGGGTTAGGGTTAGGGTTAGGTATATGGTTAAGGTTAGGATAAGGGTTAGGGCTAGGGTTAGGGTTAGGTTTAGTGTTAGGGTTGGGGTTAGGTTTATCTTTGGGGTTAGGGTTAGGGTTAGTGTTAGGGTAAGGGTAAGTGTTAGGGTTAGGGTTAGGGTTAGGGTTAGGGTAAGGGTTAGGGTTAGGGATAGGGATAGGTTAGCGTTGGGGTTACGGTTAGGGTTAGGGTTAGGGTAAGGGTAAGGATTAGGGTTAGGGTTAGGGTAAGTGTTAGGGTTAGGGTTAGGGTTAGGGTTAGGGTTACGGTTAGGTTTTTTGTTAGGGTTAGGGTAAGGGTAAGGGTTAGAATTAGGGTTAGGGGTAGGTTTAGGGTTAGGGTTAGGGTTAGGGTAGGGTTAGGGGAAGGGTAAGGGTTAGGGTTAAGGCTAGGGTTAGGGTTAGGTTTAGGGTTAGGGTTAGGGTTAGGGCAAGGGTAAGGGCTAGGGTTAGGATTAGGGTTAGGGTTAGGGTAATGGTTAGGGTTAGGGTAAGGGTTACGGTTAGGTTTTGGGTGACGGTTAGGGTAAGGGTAAGGGTTAGGGTTAGGGTCAGAGTTAGGTTTAGGGTTGGGTTTTAAGGTTAGTATTAGGGTTAGGGTAAGGGTAAGTGTTAGGCTTTGGGTTAGGGTTATGGTAAGGTTTAGGGTGAGGGTTAGGGTTAGGGTTAGTGTTAGGTTTAGGGTTACGGTTAGGTTTAGGTTTAGGGTTAGGGTTAGGGTAAGGGTATGTGTTAGGGTTAGGGTTAGGGTTAGTGTTGGGGTTAGCATTAGGGTAAGGGTAAGGGTGATGGTTAGGGATAAGGTTAGGGTAAGGTTTAGGGTTAGGGTTAGGGTTAGGTTTAGGGAAAGGGTTAGGGTTAAGTTTAGGATAAGGGTAAGGGTTAGGGTTAGAGGTTAGGGTTAGGGTTAGGGTTAGGGTTAAGGTAAGGGTAAGGGTTAGGGTTAGCATTAGGGTTAGGGTTAGATTTGGTTGAGGGTTAGGGTTAGGGTAAGGGCAAGGTTTAGCGTTAGGTTTAGGGTTAAGTTTAGTGTTAGGGTTTGTTTAGGGTTAGGGTTATGGTTAGGTTTAGAGATAGGGTTAGGTTTAGAGTTAGGGTTAGGGTAAGGGTTAGGGTTAGGGTTAGGGTTAGAGTTAGGTTTAGGGTTTGGTTAAGGGTATGGGTTAGGGTTAGGGTTAGAGTTAGGTTTATGTTAAGGATAAGAGTTAAGGTTAAGGTTAGGGTTAGGGTTACGGTTAGGCTTAAGGTTAGGATTAGGGTGAGGGCAGGGTAAGGGTTAGGGTTAAGTTTAGGGTTAGTGTTAGGGTAAGGGTAAGAGTTAGGGTTAGGGTTAGCGTTAGGGAAAGGGTAACGTTTATGGTTAGGGTTGGGGTTAGTTTTAGGGTAAGGGTAAGGGTAAGCGTTAGGGTTAGGGTTAGGCTTAGGGTTAGGGTAAGGGTAAGGATTAGGGTTAGGGTTAGGGTTAGGTTTAGGGTAAGGGTTAGGGTTACGGTTAGGGTAGGGATTAGGGTAAGGGTAAGGGTTAGGGTTAGGGTTAGGTTTAGGGTTAGTGTTGGGGTTAGCGTTAGGATAAGGGTAAGGGTGATGGTTAGGGTTAAGGTTAGGGTAAGCGTTAGGGTTAGGGTTAGGTTTAGGGTAAGGGTTAGGGTTAGGTATAGGATAAGGGTAAGGGTAAGGGTTAGAGGTTAGGGTTAGGGTTAAGGTTAGGGTTATGGTTAAGGTAAGGGTAAGGGTTAGGGTTAGCATTAGGGTTAGGGTTAGATTTGATTTAGGGTTAGGGTTAGGGTAAGGGCAAGGTTTAGGGTTAGGTTTAGGGTTAAGTTTAGGGTTAAGGTAAGGTTTAGGGTTAGAGTTAGGGTTAGGGTAAGGGTAAGGGTTAGGGATAGGGTTAGGGTTCGGGTTAGGTTTAGGGTTAGGGTTAGGTTTAGAGTTAGGTTTAGGGTTAGGTTTAGGGTTAGTGTTGGGGTTAGAGTTAGAGTTAGGTTTAGGGTTTGGTTAAGGGTATGGGTTAGGGTTAGGGTTAGAGTTAGGGTTAGGTTTAGGGTTAGGGTTAGGGTTAAGTTAAGGGTAAGGTTTAGGGTTAGCATTAGGGTTAGGGTTAGATTTGGTTTAGGGTTAGGGTTAGGGTTAGGGTTAGGGTTAGGTTTAGGGTTAGGGTTATGTTTAGAGTTAGGGTTAGGGTAAGGGTTACGGTTAGTGTTAGGGTTAGGGTTAGAGTTAGGTTTAGGTTTTGGTTAAGGGTATGGGTTAGGGTTAGGGTTAGAGTTAGGTTTATGTTAAGGATAAGGGTTAGGGTTAAGGTTAGGGTTAGGGTTAGGGTTACGGTTAGGTTTAAAGTTAGGGTTAGGGTGAGGGCAGGGTAAGGGTTAGGGTTAAGTTTAGGGTTAGTGTTAGGGTAGGGGTAAGGGTTAGGGTTAGGGTTAGGTTTAGGGTAAGGGTAAGGCTTATGGTTAGGGTTGGGGTTAGTTTTAGGGTAAGGGTATGCGTTAGGGTTAGGGTTAGGCTTAGGGTTAGGGTAAGGGTAAGGATTAGGGTTAGGGTTAGGTTTAGGGTAAGGGTTAGGATTACGGTTAGGGTAGGGATTAGGGTAAGGGTAAGGGTTAGGGTTATGGTTAGGGTTAGATTTAGGGTTAAGGTTAGGGTTAGGGTAAGGGTTAGGGTTAGGGTTAGGGTAAGGGTTAGGGTTAGGGTTAGGGTAAGGGTTAGGGTTAGGACTAGGGTTAGGTGTTGGGGTAAGGGTTAGGGTTAGGGTTAGGAATATGGTTAAGTTTAGGATAAGGGTTAGGTCTAGTGTTAGGGTTATGTTTAGGGTTAGGGTTAAGGTAAGGGTAAGGGTTATGGTTAGGGTTAGGGTAAGGGTTAGGGTTAGGTTAGGGTTTGGGTTAGTGTAAGGTTTAGGGTTAGGGTTAGGGTTTGAGTTAGTGTAAGGGTTAGGGTTAGGGTTAGGGTTAGGTTTAGCGTTGGGGTTAGGGTTAGGGTTAGGGTTAGGGTAAGGGTAAGGGTAAGTGTTAGGGTTAGGGTTAGGGTTAGGGTAAGGGTTAGGGTTAGGGATAGGGATAGGTTAGCGTTGGGGTTAAGGTTAGGGTTAGGGTTAGTGTAAGGGTAAGGATTAGGGTTAGGGTTAGGGTTAAGGTTAGGGTAAGTGTTAGGGTTAAGGTTAGGGTTAGGGTAAGGGTTAGGGTTAGGGATAGGGATAGGTTAGCGTTGGGTTAAGGTTAGGGTTAGGGTTAGTGTAAGGGTAAGTGTAAGGGTTAGGGTTAGGGTTAGGGTAAGGGTTAGGGTTAGGGATAGGGATAGGTTAGCGTTGGGGTTAAGGTTAGGGTTAGGGTTAGGGTAAGGGTAAGGATTAGGGTTAGGGTTAGGGTTAAGGTTAGGGTAAGTGTTATTGTTAGGGTTAGGGTTAGGGTTAGGGTTACAGATAGGGTTTTTGTTAGGTTTAGGGTAAGGGTGAGGGTTAGAGTTAGGGTTAGGGGTAGGTTTAGGGTTAGGGTTAGGGTAGGGTTAGGGGAAGAGGAAGGGTTAGGGTTAAGGTTAGGGTTAGGGTTAGGTTTAGGGTTAGGGTTAGGGTTAGGGCAAGGGTAAGGGCTAGGGTTAGGATTAGGGTTAGGGTTAAGGTAATGGTTAGGGTTAGGGTTAGGGTTAGGGTTAGGTTTTGGGTGACATTTAGAGTAAGGGTAAGGGTTAGGGTTAGGGTTCGGGTTAGGTTTAGGGTTAGGGTTAGGTTTAGAGTTAGGGTTAGGGTTAGGTTAGGGTTAGGGTTAAGTTAAGGGTAAGGGTTAGGGTTAGCATTAGGGTTAGGGTTAGATTTGGTTTAGGGTTAGGGTTAGGGTTAGGGTAAGGGTAAGGGTTAGGGATAGGGTTAGGGTTCGGGTTAGGTTTAGGGTTAGGGTTATGTTTAGAGTTAGGGTTAGGGTAAGGGTTAGGGTTAGTGTTAGGGTTAGGGTTAGAGTTAGGTTTAGGTTTTGGTTAAGGTGTGGGTTAGGGTTAGGGTTAGAGTTAGGTTTATGTTAAGGATAAGTGTTAGGGTTAAGGTTAGGGTTAGGGTTAGGGTTACGGTTAGGTTTAAGGTTAGGGTTAGGGTGAGGGCAGGGTTAGGGTTTGGGTTAAGTTTAGGGTTAGTGTTAGGGTAAGGGTAAGGGTTAGGTTTAGGTTTAGGGTTAGGGTTAGGTTTAGGGTAAGGGTAAGGTTTATGGTTTGGGTTGGGGTTAGTTTTAGGGTAAGGGTAAGCGTTAGGGTTAGGGTTATGCTTAGGGTTAGGTTAAGGGTAAGGATTAGGGTTAGGGTTAGGTTTAGGGTAAGGGTTAGGGTTACGGTTAGCGTAGGGATTAGGGTAAGGGTAAGTGTTAGGGTTAGGGTTAGGTTTAGGGTTAGTGTTGGGGTTAGCGTTAGGATAAGGGTAAGGGTGATGGTTAGGGTTAAGGTTAGATTAAGGGTTAGGGTTAGGGTTAGGGTTAGGTTTAGGGTAAGGTTTGGGGTTAGGTTTAGGATAAGGGTAAGGGTTAGGGTTAGAGGTTAGGGTTAGGGTTAGGGTTAGGGTAGGGTTAAGGTAAGGGTAAGGGTTAGGATTAGCATTAGGGTTAGAGTTAGATTTGGTTTAGAGTTAGGGTTAGGGTAAGGGCAAGGTTTAGCGTTAGGTTTAGGGTTAAGTTTAGGGTTAGGGTAAGGTTTAGGGTTAGAGTTAGGGTTAGG